>CAJNDS010002579.1:528724-683724 GCA_905221605.1 Symbiodinium natans | reverse complement strand
TGCCGGGCAGTCTGCGGGCAAAATTTGGCCAAATCGGGCTGCTCGTCGTACGCGATGAGAAATGCGCGGCTCGATTTGGCCAAATTTTGCCCGGCAAGATTTGGCCAAATCGGGCCCCTGGACATTGAAATGAAATTGATTTTTTAAATTCCCCGATACTAAATCACGAGCCCGGGCCTCCCCCTCAATACTAAATTACGAGCCCGGGTCTCCCTTCTCTTCTCTTGTTCTCTTTTAAATCTCCAAAATCACACCAAAGGAAGCTTCTTTTCCTTATTGAATGAAAAAGAAAAAAAAGAAAAGAGATAGGTAAAGACACTGAAGAGCTCCACTGCCTGTTGTTTCATTCCTTTCCTCTCTTTCTATGTGTTGTTGTCCTTGTCGTTTCAGTAAGCTAGCAAAATAAGGGCAAGGGGGCTTTAAATTATTAAAAGTATTTAATTCCACCCTGGAATTAAATAATATAAATAATTTAAATAATTTAAATCCGAAAAGGGGGGGGGCCAAAAGTGCCCGGAGGCTGCCCGGCAAAATTTGGCCAAATCGAGCCGCGATAGTTTAAATAATTTCGGGCCTCCAGAAAGGCGCGGCTCGATTTGGCCAAATTTTGCCGGGCAGCCTCCGGGCAAGATTTGGCCAAATCGAGCCGCGCATTTCTCATCGCATACGAAGGGCAGCCCGATTTGGCCAAATTTTGCCCGGAGGCTGCCCGGCAAAATTTGGCCAAATCGAGCCGCGCCTTTCTGGAGGCCCGAAATTATTTAAACTATCGCGGCTCGATTTGGCCAAACTTGGCCGGGCAGTCTGCGGGCAAAATTTGGCCAAATCGGGCTGCTCGTCGTACGCGATGAGAAATGCGCGGCTCGATTTGGCCAAATTTTGCCCGGCAAAATTTGGCCAAATCGGGCCCCTGGACATTGAAATGAAATTGATTTTTTAAATTCCCCGATACTAAATCACGAGCCCGGGCCTCCCCCTCAATACTAAATTACGAGCCCGGGTCTCCCTTCTCTTCTCTTGTTCTCTTTTAAATCTCAAATCACACCAAAGGAAGCTTCTTTTCCTTATTGAATGAAACAGAAAAAGAAGAAAAGAGATAGGTAAAGACACTGAAGAGCTCCACTGCCTATTGTTTCATTCCCTTTCCTCTCTTTCTATGTGTTGTTTTCCTTGTCGTTTCAGAAAGCTAGCAAAATAAGGGCAAGGGGGCTTCCTGAAGAGGAGAGAGGGCACCTATTTATTTAATTATAGAGGGAAAAGCGAGAGACAAGGAAGGGACAGATGATAGATAAAGAAGAGTGCTATCCGTCTCCTTGTTTCTTGTGTCTTCTCTTCTTTTCAGTTCATCATATTCCTCTTTTCGGCCTGTCTCTTCTGCTCTTTTCCTTACCCTTCTCCTTTTCAAGTTCTTCCTTTTTCGTTTTTCTGTTTCGAAAAGAAAGAGGGAAGGGAGAGAGAAGGGAGAGAGGATAGATAAAGAAGAGTGCCATTTTCTTTGCGCCTTGTTTTGTCTCTCCATCTTCTTTGTTCATCTCTCTGTTCTATTCTTTTCTTGGCTCTTCCCATTAGAATTGTGTTCCTTTTATCTCTCCTCTCTCCTTCTCTTTCCCTTCTCTTCTCCTGTTCCCCTTTAAATGACAAAAACACGAGAAAGGAAGAACAAGAGAGGAATGGAGGCCCTTTTCCTGAATTCTCCTGTTGCAATGAATAAGGAAAAGAGCATAGGAGATAAGGAAGGGAATTGTGGGCGATGGAACGGGTGTCCTTTTTGATAGTTTTCTGCATCTTCAAGGAAGAAAAAGGACACCCGCCCAAGAAGGAAAAGTAACATAAGAGATAGGGAGGAAATTGAAAAGCTCCTCTCTTTACCTAGTCATTCCCTGTCCTCTCTTCTTATTTGTTGTTTTTCTTATTCGCTTCAAAAAGCAAAATAACAAAATAAGGGAAAGGCGATTTCCTGAAGAGGAAGAAGGGCGCCTACCTGTGAATAGCAAGGTTGATTTTTTCTAATTAGGGAGAGACTTGCCCCGCCTGAGCCTCCCTGGCCTGCTTGTTGTGGCCACATTCCGGTACAGTTGCGCTTCCAGAAAAATGGCATCCTTGTTATCTCCTCTCACTTCCCTTTCCCTTCTCTCCTTCTGTTTCCTTCTGACTGATAAACCACAAGAAAGGAACTTGTATGATAAGGCAGTGGAAGGGTAAGCAGAGGGTGACTCCTGGCATCCATACTTCCATACCCCTCCTCTCGGCCTATCTCTTCTGTTCCTTTCCTTACCCTTCTCCTTCTCATAGTTCTTCCTTTTTGTTTTCTTATTTCGAAAAGAAAGATGGCAGGGAGAGATAAGGAAGAGAGGATAGATAAAGAGTGAGTGCCATCTTCTCTGCGCCTTGTTTTGTCTCTCCCTCTTCTCTATTCATCTCTCTTCTATTCTTTTCTTTGCTCTTCCCATTAACAATGCAATCCTTTTGTCTCTCCTCTCTCCTTCTCTCTCCCTTCTCTTCTCCTGTTCCCCTTTAAATGACAAAAACGCAAGAAAGGAAGAACAAGAGGGGAATGGAGGCCATGTTCCTTTCTTTTCCAATGGATGGGGAAAGTGAGCGGGGTTGGCTCCTTGTCCGTAGACCCTCCCCACGCTGCAGCAAATCCCTCCTCTCGCCCTATCGCCTCTGTTCTTTTCCTTGTTCCCAAACGGAAAAAGAAAATGGGTTCCTTTACATGTTCATTGTTCTTCCTTTTGTTTTTTATTTGAAAGGGAAAGATAAGAAAGAGAGGAAAGAAGAAAACGAGCACCATCTTCTCTTTGCCTGATTTTGCACCTCCCTCTCCTGTCTTCATTTCTCTTCCATGATTTTCATTGCTCTTCCCATGAAAATTGTTTCCTTTTGATCTCTCCTCTCTCCTTTCTCTCTCCCTTCTCTTCTCTTGTTCTCTTTTGAATCTCAAAATCACACCAAAGGAAGCTTCTTTTCCTTATTGAATGAAAAAGAAAAAGAAGAAAAGAGATAGGTAAAGACACTGAAGAGCTCCACTGCCTATTGTTTCATTCCCTTTCCTCTCTTTCTATGTGTTGTTTTCCTTGTCGTTTCAGAAAGCTAGCAAAATAAGGGCAAGGGGGCTTCCTGAAGAGGAGAGAGGGCACCTATTTTTTTAATTATAGAGGGAAAAGCGAGAGACAAGGAAGGGACAGATGATAGATAAAGAAGAGTGCTATCCGTCTCCTTGTTTCTTGTGTCTTCTCTTCTTTTCAGTTCATCATATTCCTCTTTTCGGCCTGTCTCTTCTGCTCTTTTCCTTACCCTTCTCCTTTTCAAGTTCTTCCTTTTTCGTTTTTCTGTTTCGAAAAGAAAGAGGGAAGGGAGAGAGAAGGGAGAGAGGATAGATAAAGAAGAGTGCCATTTTCTTTGCGCCTTGTTTTGTCTCTCCATCTTCTTTGTTCATCTCTCTTTTCTATTCTTTTCTTGGCTCTTCCCATTAGAATTGTGTTCCTTTTATCTCTCCTCTCTCCTTCTCTTTCCCTTCTCTTCTCCTGTTCCCCTTTAAATGACAAAAACACGAGAAAGGAAGAACAAGAGAGGAATGGAGGCCCTTTTCCTGAATTCTCCTGTTGCAATGAATAAGGAAAAGAGCATAGGAGATAAGGAAGGGAATTGTGGGCGATGGAACGGGTGTCCTTTTTGATAGTTTTCTGCATCTTCAAGGAAGAAAAAAGGACACCCGCCCAAGAAGGAAAAGTAACATAAGAGATAGGGAGGAAATTGAAAAGCTCCTCTCTTTACCTAGTCATTCCCTGTCCTCTCTTCTTATTTGTTGTTTTTCTTATTCGCTTCAAAAAGCAAAATAACAAAATAAGGGAAAGGCGATTTCCTGAAGAGGAAGAAGGGCGCCTACCTGTGAATAGCAAGGTTGATTTTTTCTAATTAGGGAGAGACTTGCCCCGCCTGAGCCTCCCTGGCCTGCTTGTTGTGGCCACATTCCGGTACAGTTGCGCTTCCAGAAAAATGGCATCCTTGTTATCTCCTCTCACTTCCCTTTCCCTTCTCTCCTTCTGTTTCCTTCTGACTGATAAACCACAAGAAAGGAACTTGTATGATAAGGCAGTGGAAGGGTAAGCAGAGGGTGACTCCTGGCGCGTGGACCGGTCCATACTTCATCATACCCCTCCTCTCGGCCTATCTCTTCTGTTCCTTTCCTTACCCTTCTCCTTCTCATAGTTCTTCCTTTTTGTTTTCTTATTTCGAAAAGAAAGATGGCAGGGAGAGATAAGGAAGAGAGGATAGATAAAGAGTGAGTGCCATCTTCTCTGCGCCTTGTTTTGTCTCTCCATCTTCTTTGTTCATCTCTCTTTTCTATTCTTTTTCTTGGCTCTTCCCATTAGAATTGTGTTCCTTTTATCTCCTCCTCTCTCCTTCTCTCTCCCTTCTCTTCTCCTGTTCCCCTTTAAATGACAAAAACGCAAGAAAGGAAGAACAAGAGGGGAATGGAGGCCATGTTCCTTTCTTTTCCAATGGATGGGGAAAGTGAGCGTGGTTGGCTCCTTGTCCGTAGACCCTCCCCACGCTGCAGCAAATCCCTCCTCTCGCCCTATCGCCTCTGTTCTTTTCCTTGTTCCCAAACGGAAAAAGAAAATGGGTTCCTTTACATGTTCATTGTTCTTCCTTTTGTTTTTTATTTAAAAGGGATAGATAAGAAAGAGAGGAAAGAAGAAAACGAGCACCATCTTCTCTTTGCCTGATTTTGCACCTCCCTCTCCTGTCTTCATTTCTCTTCCATGATTTTCATTGCTCTTCCCATGAAAATTGTTTCCTTTTGATCTCTCCTCTCTCCTTTCTCTCTCCCTTCTCTTCTCTTGTTCTCTTTTGAATCTCAAAATCACACCAAAGGAAGCTTCTTTTCCTTATTGAATGAAAAAGAAAAAGAAGAAAAGAGATAGGTAAAGACACTGAAGAGCTCCACTGCCTATTGTTTCATTCCCTTTCCTCTCTTTCTATGTGTTGTTTTCCTTGTCGTTTCAGAAAGCTAGCAAAATAAGGGCAAGGGGTCTTCCTGAAGAGGAGAGAGGGCACCTATTTTTTTTATTATAGAGGGAAAAGCGAGAGACAAGGAAGGGACAGATGATAGATAAAGAAGAGTGCTATCCGTCTCCTTGTTTCTTGTGTCTTCTCTTCTTTTCAGTACCCCTCCAGAAAATTCAAATGGCCTCCTTGTTGTCTCTCCTCTCTCACTTCCCTTGCCCTTCTCTCCTTCTGTTACCTTTCTACTAATATAACACAAGAAAGGAACTTGTATGATAAAGCAGTGGAAGGGTAAGCAGAGAGTGACTCCTTGCGCGTGGACCTCGCCCATACTTCATCATATCCCTCTTTTCGGCCTGTCTCTTCTGCTCTTTTCCTTACCCTTCTCCTTTTCAAGTTCTTCCTTTTTCGTTTTTCTGTTTCGAAAAGAAAGAGGGAAGGGAGAGAGAAGGGAGAGAGGATAGATAAAGAAGAGTGCCATTTTCTTTGCGCCTTGTTTTGTCTCTCCATCTTCTTTGTTCATCTCTCTTTTCTATTCTTTTCGTGGCTCTTCCCATTAGAATTGTGTTCCTTTTATCTCTCCTCTCTCCTTCTCTTTCCCTTCTCTTCTCCTGTTCCCCTTTAAATGACAAAAACACAAGAAAGGAAGAACAAGAGGGGAATGGAGGCCCTTTTCCTGTATTCTCCTGTTGCAATGAATACAGAAAAGAGCATAGGAGATAAGGAAGGGAATTGAGGAGCTCCTTTCGCTACTTTCTTATGCCCTTTCCTTTGTATCTACCACACAAAAACACCACTCTCAGCTTCCAAGAATACTCTCGTGGAGACGCATTGGTTAGTCTAAAAACCCGAGTCTCAGCTTCCAAATAGACCCTATTTAAGCCACCCACCCCCCCCCCCCACTTCAAGATGGCTTCGAGGGTTTAGGGTTTGGGGTTTAGGGTTTAGGGCTTTTACTACAAGGTGAGATATCTGAGAAGTAGCTACTGTTGGCAGGATTCGGAATCAAGGTTTCGGGGATGTGGGGATGACTACTACTACTACTTGCTTGAAACCGCCCCAAAAAGGAAAACAATCCTCCTGAAAAGGGTAATACAGAGATTACTTTCCTTCATTTTTTCGGGGTTCTTAAGCAACTAGTAAAGACAAGATGTTCTCTGGATCATGGCTTTCAGGGTTGTGGCTTCTGGCGTTATCCGACATCCCCAGGTTTATCGGGTTTCTAGGGTTCATGTGAAGTAGGGTTTCTATTTCTTGTACCCCCAAAAGGACACCAAATATATACACTCACCAATCTTAAAAAGGAACCCTTATATACACTCACCAAGAACAGTGATATAAACCCTGCTTCATATCGGGTATGTGAGACGCTGCTCGAAGGCAGCCGCGGCGCAGCGCGACGCCAAGTCGGCCCAGCACGCGGCCACGTGGACAACCTTGACTGAAAATCTGAGGGTTTAGGGTTTGGGGTTTAGGGTTTAGGGTTTAGGGTTTAGGGTGACTGAAAACAAAAATTGGTGGGTTTCCACATGCGAGGGCTCCCTGTTGGGGTCCTGAAGATGCAACATTTGGGATACATAGGGGTTGCCCCCTAGTTTAGGGTTTAGGGTTTAGGGTTTAGGGATACCTGGGGGTTACCCCCCTAGTGTGGGAAGGCCCAGGTCAAGGTATCTTGAGGTATCAAAGGGGTAAGCATTCTTGGAGGTTCAGGGCACGTATTAGCCAATTAATTATCCGGACTTATAACCCACTTGTAAGCCCCTTCAGTGCCCTAATATGGTTAGAAGTACACTTATTAACCAAATATAACTGTACTTACAACCCACTTATAAGTACAGTTATAATTGGTTAATAAGTACTGCGAACCTCCAAGTTTGGTTGTGCCAAAGCTGGACTTGGGCTTCCCTTTCTGCTCACCTTAGTAGCCCAGTAGCCACTATTGTAATAAGGGCACTGTTGTTTTTCGGTTGGTTTAGGGCTTAGGGCTTAGGGCTTAGGGTCTAGGGTTTAGGGTTTAGGGTTTAGGGTTTAGGGTTTAGGGTTTAGGGATTTTTTGGTTTAGGGTTTAGGGTTACTTTACAAGGGAACCTTGAACCATTAAACGGGTCAAGGGTGCCACTGGGCTACCATACTGTAGCGATGCAATGTCTGAAGGTGGCGGGAGTTGGATGCGCAGCTGGAGGCTGCAAAAAGCCTAAGCCCTAAACCCGTACACCCGAACTCACCCGAACTCTAAACCCTGAACCCTATAAAGCCTGACCCCTAAACCCTCAACCCTGAACAGACCTTGCGCTTTTGATCTGTGCACCGAACTTTTGAGAGATGAGAACCTGAGCGCAAGTCTCAAGTTTTAGGACAGGGCATGGAAGGCCGCGACTCGTCGAATGCCGTCCGATGCACACTCCGTGGGTGCCCAGGTCCAAAGTTAGAGCCCCTGCTTGCGCACGGGAGACATAAAGAAGCCGTTCAGGGTTTACGCAACGACTGGGATGTGCCATGTGAAAAGTAGCTCAGGGCCGCGTACTCACGCCTAAACCCTAAACCCTAAACCCTAAACCCCAGATCCTACACCCTAAACGATTCACGACCCGTCCCAGCAAGCCTTCATCTCGAGGGGCCCCCCACACTCCACTTCAGCCAAAGGTACAGCCCCCTGCGCATCCAGAAACAGCTGCGAGGCCTGACAACTGATTGGCAGTGCAACTCCCCAAGCCTCACTTCTTTTATGTTTTTTCTTTGTTTGGGGCGGGGGACAATTTTGATCAGGATTTTCCGGATTCCTCGTGCTTCTCGGTGTCGGTTCCACCCGGGGGGGTGGGGGTCAGGGTTTAGGGTTCCAGGTTTAGGGCCTTCGGGTTTAAGGATGTGGGTGTTAGGCTTTAGGTGGGAGTTCGCATACTGAGACCGGGCTTTGATGTTTTTGGGTATAGTAAGGGGACCCCCAAGGATGCTACGCAGCATTCTGAAGGTATTGCGGGGACCCCTCACAGCATTTAGGGAAAGACCCGAATCTCCTAAAAACCCGTCAGCTCGGGACCTTTCGTTTGGAGAAGTTTCATGTCATCGGGGGCTTTATAGGGTTTAGAGTTTAGGGTGTTAACCAGGACTGCAATGTGACAGACAAGACACAACCCTCAAGGAAAACTAAGAGCTTGAGTGGGGCGCGCTCTGGCAGAGCCAAAGTCCTTAAAGCCACGATGCCCCCACAGTCCACCCCCCCAAAACACCCCCCCCTCACCCCTAACCCCCCCACCCCCCCCACCCCCCCCACCCCCCCCACCACCCCCACCCCCCCCCCCCCCCCCCCAAACTCCGAAGCCTAAGCTGCTTCCTCTAAACCCTAAACCCTAAACCCTAAACCCTAAACCCTAAACCCTAAACCCTAAACCCTAAACCCTAAACCCTAAACCCTAAACCCTAACCCTAAACCCTAAAAATCCCTCAGCAACTCCCGGTTTAGGGTTCTGGGGGGTCCTGCACGCAGCAGCTGGGCCCAGGACTGCCCAGGCTGCCCCTCTGCCCTCCAGTACACTCCCAAAAGTTGGAACATCATAACCCTAAACCCTAAACCCTAAACCCTAAACCCTAAACCCTATACCCCAAGAGGGTTACCAAAGGGAGTCCCAGCTAAAAATCGTCCTTAAACCCATGTTCCCCAATTTTATGGAGTTTACTGCATACCCCCTCAACTCGCCGTCGAGCCTGAGCCAGAGCCAAGCCCATGAGCCGAGAAAGGAGCGTGCCGAAGGACCTCGTTGGGCAAAAAAAAGGCCTGAAGTGTTTGTTTCAGGGTTTTTAGGATTTAGGGTTTAGTGTTTTTAGGATTTAGGGTTTAGGGCCTGAAGGGTTCAGGGTTCGGGTTCAGGGGGTTATAGGGTCCAGGCACCTGCAGAAAGAAGTCCCTGAAGGTTGGGTGTGGGGTTTCGGGAAGCTTCAGACACGCAACATCTTCGTTGGGTCCAGGACTCATGGCTTCAGGGTTAGGATCTTCTTAGCCGCAACCCCAATCTCACATATGCTCCGACACCCGCGATTACTTGAAACGATCTTCAAGGGGCATTGGATTCTCAACCCTAAAAACATGAATTCTCTAAAGCACGTTCACAGGCTAGTTGCGGGCTTCCGCGGGCATAGTGGGGCCCTGTGTAAATATAGGGGTCGGAATGCTTACGACTACCATCCCTTCGGATCCTTGTTTAAATATACAAAAGCAAAAGCAACCCCCCCCCCCAAAAAAAAAAAAAAAAAAAAAAAAAAAAAAACAATAAAAAACCTGTTCTATTTATTGAGGCCCCTATAGAAGACTTCTTGGGTCCTGCGGGTTTGGGTTCACAAGGTTCGAGTGCTTTCGAGCAGTCCGAAGCCACGACTGGCCTGAGATGGATCAGCTCTTACTGTCGGCCTAGTTGGGGCTTTGGGGCTTAGGTTTAGGATTTTGGGTTTCGGGTCTATGTTAGCGCTAGTAGAAGTGAATGTAAGAGAAGCCCATAATGATGATGCCTCATGCCTCGTTCTTTCCCTGCTTTCCATCAGACAAAACAAAAGTGCTACAGGACTACTAATTGCTTAAGAACCCCGAACAAATTAAAAAACATTCTTCCTTATTAAGGGTAATATAGGGAATATTCTTTCTTATTCTTTTGGAGTTCTTAAGCAAACAGTAGAAAGTGCTACAGGATCTTCGGTCTTCGGGCCAATGTTCGCCGACGCAAGGTCCAGAACCATGCACGACCAACGGACCCAAAACCCAAAACCCAAAACCCTAACCCTATACACCCTAAACCTCGACCGAACATAGAAGACTCTCTGCGTGGCACCCTCCAAGTACAGGAAGAGCCGCAGCACGTCATCCATGACGAATCCGCCCAAGATGGTCTTCACCTGCCAGGCGCGAGGTGGGGTTAGGGTTGTTTAGGGTTTGGGGTTTAGGGTTTCGGGTTGAGGGTTTAGGTTAGGGTTCAGACGTAGCTTACACACACATGATGATCTCTCTAAATTATGGTCCGTTTTTGCGTCCTTATTCTACGGCGGCCCCTCTGATGGGCCGTAATTTAGAGTAACTGACCACATATTCATAGGTGGGCTCACCCTAAACCCTTTTTGAATGCAGACTCTTTTTTTGAACCCAGACTCCTGAAGTCACCCAGACTCTAAACCCTAGACCCCTGGCCCCTGACCCCCTTTTTTTGCTGCCGGGCTGTTGCAGTAAGCCGGGGTAGACCCCTAACCCCTAAGCCCCTGAAAACCTCTCTCCCTCAATGCGGGCCTCGGGTAGCCCGCTTCCCGTGCAGCCGCTGCGGGAGGCGACCGTGGCGGCGCCAAGCGCGGCCAGCACGCCTCGCTCCAAACGGCCCATAAGTAGCCCTAAGGGTCCATGTGCCCATATAGTCATAGGGGTTCCTATATAGTAGCTTTAGGGCCCAACTATATACTTTCTGGGTACATGGACCCTTAGGGTAGGTGCAGACTTTAGAACCCCAGCGTGGGGGCATTGTTTTCTACACTTGGAGCCCAAAAAGGCTAGGGCTCCAGGACTTTCTAGCTGCTAGCTTCGTGACTTCGAATTGCTGAGTTCATAAGCCCCCAAAATAGTGTGCACTTTCAGTTCTTTAGGAGATTCAAATATCTAAAAACAAGTGTAAAGTGTGCCCACTCAGCTACTGAGGTGAGCAAACAAAAAAACTCGAGCCTCTGCACATTTCTGGCTGCCGATAGCGCCGTTCTCCAAAGGCCGCACCTAAGGATCCTTGCCCTAAACCCTAAACCCTAAACCCTAAACCCTAAACCCTAAACCCTAAACCCTAAGGGGGCTTCCGAAACTAGGGGTACATTATTGGGGTCCTTACTTATTATACAGGGATCCTACTATTTGGGGCTCTAAATAAAGGCTCCCTGATTTTCGTAAACCCCCATAAGAGTGCTGCCACATGGCTGACAGAGAAGAGCCGCCATTCACTCTCGGCCTCGCCATAAATGGATTTATGGATCCACCTTGGCAGAAAAACTCGGGAAATGTTGAAATATGTAAAATCTATGGTTGATCTTTTGAATGCCTTTCATATATATATATATATAGTATTATTCATACTATTATTATTTTATTGCATTTGTTGTCTTACTTTTTTTGGGGGGGGACCAAAAAGACTTCAGCGTCAGGTTTCTCAGGGCACTTGTAGAGATATAGACCTTAAGGACACGAGCAAATGCCTACTGCGCTTTAGGGGGGGACATCATCATAACCTGCTGGGCTTAGGGGTTCTTCAGGCTGTAACTTTTTACCTAAGAACTCCCACATCTTTATAGTCACTTTCCACCCAACCAGAAAGGCCAACACATAGGGCCTGACGCAAATCATCGTCACTTTTTGTTGGTCTATTCAAGATCATCGCTATGAAAGTGTACCAAAAAACGGGCCCATACTGTAGTTATAGATCCCCCCACATCATGCGCCAGCACAGGCACCAAACCCGAGAACCAAACCCAACCACAAGCCCTCAACTGGGCAGAGACTTCACACCTAGAACCCCCAATTGTGCCTTGGGATTACTAGTTGCCTTTCTCTCCTGAGAATGTCTCTTTAGGCACCGCAAAAAAGAACTCTAACTGGGGAATAGGCAGATTCCTACCCTTCCCTTCATGGATCCCATCACTTCCAGCATAAGAATCATCTAAACCCCAAACCCCAAACCCCATACCATAAACCCTAAACCCTAAACCCTAAACCCTAAACCCTAAACCCTAAACCCTAAACCCTAAACCCTAAACCGGGTCGGGCCACCTCGGATCGTGGACCAGCAAGCAACTGGCAAGAGCGGTGGAAGAGGAGGATTCGTACTTGCTGTTTTTGGAAGAGCCTAAACCCTAAACCCTATAAACCCTAAACCCTAAACCCCAAACCCCAAACCCTAAACCCTAAACCCCAAACCCCAAACCCTGAACCCTGAACCCTGAACCCTACCCACAGCAGTCGTTCATGCCTAAACCCGAAACCTCCAAACCCTGCCTTTGTACAAGCCTTCGGGCGGGTCGGCCACGTATTTCAGAGCTACTTGGAGGTTCAGTTCAAGGTACTTATTAACCCAATACTCACTGTACTTATAACCCACTTAAGGGGTTTATAAGTGCAGTTCTCAGTGGTTCATATGTACCTTGAAGCTTCAAGTCGGGGCTTCGAGGATTGGGGGGGGGGGGGGGTCTTGTGCTTTTCAAGCCCTAGACCTGAATAGGTGCAGGGTTTAGGGTTTAGGGTTTAGGGTTTAGGGTTCAGGGTTTAGGGTTTAGGGGAGGCTGTTTTGTCAAATGCTGCTATCGCAGCATGCGCATTGCGGGCTGTTCTCATCGAACAGCACCGAGTCCACGGAGTGTTTTTGTTGAGTACTCGCGCTGCGCGCACGCAAGCTTCGCGGGCTCTGAGCTCGCCCCGGGCTTGCACACGGGATTCGAAGGCGGCTGTTTGCATCGCCAGATAGCGGCTTGATGCGATCCAGCCCTCGTCCTGTGCAAAATCCTGAGCATACGTGCCAAGCAGATCTGCATTATTCAGTGTTCCAAATATGGTGCGCCTAAAGCCTAAAGCCTAAACCCTATAAACCCCAACCCTAAACCTTAAACCCTAAACCCCCTATCCATGTGCATGCTCCGTGTGAAGTGCATGCAGAACTGCCGTCGCTTGAGGGCTGTTGGGGTGGCCCCGAAGCAGTACCCTAAATCCTATAAACCCTGTAAACCCTGCAAACCCTCTGAACCCTACAAACCCTAAACCCAACACTATAAAGCATATAAAGCATATGAAGCATATAAAGCATATAAAGCATATAAAGCATACAAAGCATAGAAAGCATACAAAGCATATAAAGCATATAAAGCATATAAAGCATATAACCCGATAAAACCCTCCAAAGCCCTCTAAACCCTGAACCCTCCGCGGGGTGCTGGTTGGAGGTGCCTTTTGGGGGCGCATCAAATTGCCCTAAACCCTAAACCCTTTTTGCAACCGGGCTCATTGCTGCCGGGACCTGGCTTCGTACGCTCTTAGAGCTAAACCCTAAACCCTAAACCCTAAACCCTAAACCCTAAACCCTAAACCCTAAACCCTAGTCTCGAAGATTCGCTGTTTTGAGGGGGAGGGGCTTTGAAGGCCCGGGGCTCCTGATGGCTTTATAAAGTCCCTACGAATCCTACAGCCCAGAAGCCCTATCTGAGTGGTGTCTTTGAAAACTATTTATGAATAGGTTCCCTTGAAAGGGAAAGAAGGGAAATTTTAAATCATCCCAAATCACTACCCAGACACTATAGTCTTCTGCCTTCCTAGGCCCTAAGCATCTATGCCACTCCTATCGACTTAGACCGTCCCTAACCCCAAACACTTGTTGAACCTGGAAACTGCTTCAACCCCCCCCCCAAAAAAAAAAAACCTTCACCCTAAACCTAAACCCCGAACCTCCACCTCCACCCAAAGAAGTCTTCAACCTTCCCCTGCCTTGTGAGACCGGTGAGTGCGCCTATGAGGACCAGCACCAAGCCTCTGTCCCACCTGCCTGGGGGTTGGGGTTTAGGGAAGAAGGGTTTAGGGTTTAGGGTTTAGGGTTTAGGGTGTAAGGTTGAAGGTAAGTTTAGGCTTTAGGGTTCAGCAATCCAGTTATCGGGGCAAGCAAAGAAGCCCAACGTTGTTTCATGGGGCAAGAAAGTTGTAATCTCAGCTTTTTGTTTGTTGCGCAGGCTTGTGGTCCAAAAGCCTGGCTTTCGAACAACTGAGTTCCTAGAGGGGAAGTCCAGGGGCCTTGGCTGCATGAACTACGACTATTTTCTTAAGAACCCCCCATCACAAATATTCTTCCCTCTAAGAGCAATGTAGGGAGTATGTTGAGTATTTTTTTTGGCGGGGGGTTCTTAAGCAAAGGGTACACGATGCCTGCATGCACTATAATCATAGCCATCATCATCGCAATGATGACTATGTTTGCCTACGACTCTGACCACGGCCTTCATGATGATTATTGCCATTGTTGTCACCAGTATTCTTACGAGTATGCTGAATAGTATGATTCCTCTTCTACTTGCGATCATAAGCTTCATCATCATCATCATCATCAGCAGCATCGTCATCATCGCCATGAACATCACTGTTTCGCCACTGACTGTCAATTACTATATGGGGGTTTCCGAGGGGTATATTACGTAGGGGTCTCCCTATCATTTGGGATGTTGGGATCAGTGGAGTGTTCATGGCAACCACCAAGCTATCTACTATGCGTGTACGCACCATCACGTAGCAAACCAGCACGACACCCTCCACACGGACCCCCCGCATGTAATATAGGGGCCTTAATGATTAACATAGGGTCTTAGGGGGTTTTGAAAGGAAAAATGAAAAGGGGCCATAGGGGGAATACTATTTGAAATAATTCCGACCCCTATGGTAAGCGAATCCTGAACCGATGACACGGTATAGACCCGGAGCGGTATCTTGTAAAGCAAGACCCTGCTGGGCCAGGGGCTCATCCGGACACGTTTCTGAATCTCCGCGGGCCAGGAAATCGAGGACAGAGGGGAGACTTCCGATTTCCTAAGCTGCGACTCAAAGCGGCGGGAGCACAGACATACACTCTCAAAGCCAGCTGCCTTTCCTGAAGCCCCCAATCCCTAAACCCTCCCAAATCCACCGAAGGCCCAGGCCCAAGGCATTTTGGGGACCCCTCAACCTGTCAACCCTACACCTAGGGGATAGGTCTACGGGAACCCTTGGGGACATAGACCCTCTGAATTTCTGAATAAGGTCCCTGTTTAAGAGAGCCAAGCAGGGTTCCCTTTATCCTACCTACGAAAACCCATTCCCCTCCAACTTTTTGGTCCGAGCCCTGCGACTCCGAGGCTCCCTCCCGCCGGAGTTTCGTTCCCAGCAGGTTGGGTTTAGAGTTTAGGGTTTAGGGTTTAGGGTTTCGGGTTTAGGGTTTAGGCGGTTTAGGGTTTACGGTTTAGGGTTGGCTTTGGCGGAACATCGTCCATCTTAGTCGTGCTCCTGCCAAATTTTTGAAAACACTGTGCGTCGACAAACTGAAGCCAGACAAGCGAGAAAGAATGATCAACGGCTGTTGCAAGAAAAGGCGTCGGGAGAGGAACCCCTCGTGCAAGCAAAGGGCGAACCTCGGGTCAACTACCTGTCATCTTTCTCTGTACACACACAAATATATACACATATGTATATATATATATATATACATATGTGTGTATATGTATATACACACATATACGAATGCATCTTCGTGGCGTATATGCCCTAAACCCCAGCCCCTTGACGACCACCACCTCGAACTTTCCAAAACCGGCAGCTTCTGGCCATTCAACACAGAGTCCCTCGAGGTCTGGGAGCTGGATCACCTTCCCGCGGCCAGCTTGCACATACTTGCACCCCACTTGCTTCTGAGGGTTTAGAGTTTAGGGCATAGGGTTAGGAACCCAGACCCTCAATTGTGGCTCCTTTTGGGGGGATACCTCTTGTCCCAAAAAAAACTCGAATTTGGGTGGGGTGTAGGAGACAACAGGACCTTGAGCCCGCCCTAGAAGTACCGGAGTGATAACTTCAAGAGCAGCCCAACAGATACCTTCTTGTGCATGTGAGGGTTAACAAGAACCTGGCGGGAATTCTTAGGCAACCTACTTGGAGGCTCGTGGTACTTCTTCACCCAATTACAACAGCTCTGATCACCCAACAATATCCACACATTGGGGGCACCTAAAGAGACTTATGTGTGGGCTATAAGTCCATGCCGAATTAGGCCATAAGTACCCTGAGCCTCCACGTACGAAACCGTAAAAGCTCGCCCCGTTGGGAGGTTTTGGCCACTTGCAAGCCGCTTCAGGGCTTGGTCTATGTTGGTTTGCTAGCTCAGGGTTTAGGGGCTTAGGGGAGGGTTTGGGGTTTGGGGTTTGGGGTTTGGGGTTTGCTAGTTCAAGGTTTAGGGGCTTGGGGGAGGGTTTGGGGTTTGGGGTTTGGGGTTTGGGGCCTTTTTGGTTGAGGGTTTAGGGCCGGTTTAGGGTTTGAGGGGTTGTTTTTTGGCGACCTGCCTGGCTTAAGTAAAAGGATCCTAATGGGAACCCCAAACAGGGAACCCCAAAGACACAGTAGGAATCTAAAAGGAATGTAAGGACCCGGTAGGCAGATTCCTACAACATTCCTACCATTTGGGATTCCCTGTTTGAGGGTTCCCACGAAAGTCGCTTTATTAAAGTTTTCTGCAGAGAACACGCTTTGTGTGCTCTGGAAGTCCTTTCAGGGCAGCTTCTTTGGGAATTATGTAAGGTGCCGTTTACCCCCCAAAAAACAATTCTCAACAACACCCATATGGGGAGCCTATTTGCCTGATTGCGTATGAAGGAGCAATAAAGGAGTAGAGTTACGGTCATTCAAGGTTTTAGTTTAGTCTTAGCTTTCAAGCCCGAGAGACCTTGCAAATGAAGGCGCAGACCCGGCCCTAAAGGGTTTAGGGCTTATAGGGTTCAGGGTATAGGGTTTTGACAAGGGTTTAGGGTTTAGGGCTTAGGGTTCAGGGTATAGGGTCCTTAAAGCGGCGGAGCCTGATCGGACTGCTGTTACGGCCAACACCCGACTGGCGCGCAGGTTGTTGACCTCGGCAGGCGGAATTTCAGGCTTCTGGTCGCGCAACATACCCTAAACCCTAAACCCTAAACCCTCAACCCTAAACCCTAAACCCTAAACCCTAAAACCCTAAACCGGGTTGAGTTCGAGGACGTTGCATCGAACTTTCAACCCCCAGAACTTGCTTTTGCTCTCGGCGCTGGGCGAGGCCTTAGACTCACCCAGACTATCTGACGTCTCCTTGCGGCTGGTGAATCGCATCAGGAGGATTGGCAAGCGCTTATACACAGTTTGTATGCAGAGTCCTTAATCTGGTCACGCAGTCACGCTCTGTGGGAGCTACGAGAATAGTAGACCCCTGAAAAAGGACCCCCAAAAAGTAGTAGGATTCCTTTATCATAAGGACCCCAGTAAGGTACCCAATTTCGGACACCACCATGCGCTTTGAAGGAGGGTTGTGCAAGTCAGCCACCGTCAAGGATGCATAAGGGACGGTCAAGCGATCCGAGGCATGAGATCCCGCCTGCACACCTATACAAAACCCAAACCCCAATGCATTATACCCCAACTCCTGAACCGAAAAGGCCACAACCAACAAGAACAAAACAACCCCAAAGCCCGATGGTCCCTACCCAATAGCTGTCGCACACCAAGTAGCAGCCCCAGTCCTCATCGTCTCGAGGCTGTTCCCCCTGCACGTAGGCCCGCAACAGAGAACAAAACCTTCGCCCCTCATCCCCAACACGATTTTCTCTCCCACATAGCTGGACGAACCGCACGGCAGGGTTTGATGGGGCCAACACTTCAGGGTTCAGGGTTTGAGGACTCAGGAGGTTCTTCGTTGTCCAGTACCTAGGGGTTTTAAAGGTTAACCTTTGGGATTATAAGGGGAATATAGTAACCCAAAAAGGTTAAAGGTTACCTACTCTACTACTAAGGGTTTTCATTGCACCAAAAAGGAAACAAAAACTACGCAGGGTCCTCTCTACAGCATGGCTCCCAAGGAGCCCAGAAGCCGCGCGGCATGATCTCACGACCCAGGAGCAACCCCGGGAATCAGAAGGGTGCACAAATTTGAGGTCTGAAACGGGGTCTTAGAAGGGGACCCAAACCCTAAGAAAAGGTATAAGGGCCCACTTCGAGTCCTAGCTTTTGCCGTTTTTCATGACCCCTATAAGTACTTTCTTGGGGTGGGGTGGGGGGGGGGGGGGCTCGGAGTCGGTTGAACCAAGGAAAAGAGAGCCAGGGTTTTGGGTTTCTGCTTCAGGGTTTAGGGCCTAAGGCTTCGGGTTTAGGGTTCTTTTGTTTTTGGGTTTCGGTCCCCTGAACCTCTCTCCTTCTTCATCTGCTTCTTCTTCTTCTTCTTCTTCTTTGCAACCCGCAATGGCATTCACGGACCGAAGCTTGCAGAAGTACCGAGAAACCCAGAAGCTCAAACGAGGTCCTGATTTCCAAAAACCGGATCCACGGAAGCTCAAGACCAAGGGCTTGGGGCTTGGGGCTTGGGGCTTGGGGCTTGGGGCTTGGGGGTTTGAGGGTTTAGGGTTTAGGGTGTAGGGGGCTTGGGGCTTGGGGTTTGGGGTTTGGGGCTTGGTGCGCCTGGACTGTATGCCGGAATAGAAGAAGGAGCTTCTCTGCCGCGGGATGTGGAAGCCCTGCTTCGGGAGGGCCGGACAGCTCGGGATTTCTGGGCCATATACTGCACCTGCAGGTGAAACCCTAAGCCCTAAACCCTAAACCCTAAACCCCCAAGCCCTAAACCCTAAACTGCGTCATTTTGCACGATAGTACTAGGCCAAAGAGTAACCTAGGAATCAGAAGGGGTTAAGGGAACCTTAACCCTGAAAAAAAGGGAACAAGGGCCTACTCTGGGCCCTTGAAGAAGCTTGCACCCTTGCAGCCCAGCGAAGCAAACACCAGACCCTCTAGCTTTTCCACACCAAGAGCATCCTTCTGCTTGAAGAGGGTGGCTTTTAATAAGAGGGGTTTAGGGTTTTAGGGTTTAGGGTTTAGGGTTTAGGCAAGTCAGGCTCAGACTCTTTGACCGTTTGAGTTCCCTAAACCCTAGCCCTAAACTCTTTTGACCCCAAACCCTAAACCCTTCTGACCCTCACCCTTAACCCTTCACCCCAAACCCCTTCAACCCTAAGCCCTAAACCCTAAACCCTAAACCCCAAACCCTAAACCCCAAATGCGCGCCTTGGGGGAGCTCAACTTGGGAGTCGCTAGCAGTGGATTTGAGTTCCGAGAGCCTGCGGGGCAGTTAGATTTGTTTAGGGTTTAGGGTTTAGGGTTTAGGGTTTTGGGTTTTGGGGGAGGTTATGGAAAAATAGGGTTTAGGGCTCACAGGGTTTAGGGTGAACCTAAACCCCCAAAGCATGTAGTTATACCATGGACTGGATAGCCTAGCCCAAAACAGGTTGACCTCATATAGATTGCAGGATTCTATATAACCCAAAAGGTTCAAGATTCCCTACCGGTCCTAAGCAAGCTTTCCAACCGCTATGTTAAGTTTGCCGGTTCTCGCAACTTGAAGCCTACGTAGTACCCCCTAGAAACCATTTCTCTAATCCTCATAACCCAACTTGCTAGCCGTACTTGCAAAGCCAACAGAGCTTCCAAGCTGGGGGAAGTATCGGGAATTGGGTTTACGGACCCCAAGCCCTACGCGGCTGGGGTTTACCTAAACCCCTAAAGTATGTAAGTGAAGAACCCTTTTTAGTTTACATACTTTAGGGGTTCAGGGAGGGTGTATGGGTTCTCAGAAGAGGGGGGGGGGGGGGGGACCCATATCATCAGCCTTAACAATCATGATGTAATCATTTATATTTGCACGCAATGTATCCGTAACATCAATAACAATATGTTCGGGACATTGACTTTGCAAATTAACTTAACAATTGCGGTTTTAGGAGGCGCGTTTGTGGGGCGGGGAGGGAGGGGGAGGGGGATCAAATCCATGGGAAGACCAGGATCCCTTTCGTCTTGTGTTTGGGGTGGATAAGAGCTTGTTACCTCGGGCTTTGTTAGGGTTTATCGGGCTTTTAGGGTTGACTGGCTTCTGGAGCTTATTCTGCTGGGCGCTTTTTCTAGGGCTTATAAGGCTTCAGAGCTTGTTTGAGCCTGTCGTGTTGCGGTGCAGGATTCGTAGGATCTTTTGTATAAGGCTTCTTCAAAAGGGACCAACATGTACTTCTACTTGCTTAAGAACCCCCAAATAAATCCAAAGAAGGTTCTTCAAGTTCTTCCGTATAAGGGATATAGGGATCATTATTCTGTCCTTTTTGCGGGCTCTTAGCGTGGGGACACAAAACCCTAAAACGTAAACCCTAAACCCTAAACCCCCAAACCCTAAACCCCTAAACCCTAAAACCCTAAACCCCTAAACCCTAAACCCCAAACCCTAAACCGTTGCCGTGGAGTTGCCCCGGCTGGTTGGATCGATGGCTTCGTAGCAAGCCAGGTAACCTCGAGCGGCGCTCGGACTCAGGCTTGGTTTAGGGTTCAGGGTTCAGGGTTCGGGGTTCGGGGTTCGGGGTTCGGGGTTCGGGGTTCGGGGTTCGGGGTTCGGGGTTTAGGGTTCAGGGTTTAGGGTTTAGGGCTTCGGGTTTACCGAAACCCCCCCAAAAGCAAGCAAAATGATGGCACCTGTTTATGGGCTGGGCTGTTTTGGTTTACAAGAATTTTGGGGGCTTGAGGGCGGGAAGCTCGGGGACTTCTGCCCTACTCCCCCCCCCCCCCCACCCTTGGAAGCCGCTGACTTGCAACAGCTGCTAACTTCGTCTGCTCGCGGGAAGCCCGGGACTCATGAGCCCCTAAAACCCCCAAAGAGGCGCTAAACGCCCTAAACCTCTCGAAGCCAACCCCCCCCCCCCCCCCCCCCCCCCCCCCCCCAAAAAAAAAGCATCCGAAAGAGGCCCTAAACCCTAAACTCCAAAACCCCAAAACCCCAAAGCCCAAAGCCCTAAACCCTACACCCTAAACCCTAAACCCAAGCCAGCCTAAGGTCTGCCATCCAGAGCGCAGCCGATGGCCCAGCACTGGGGTTTAGGCTTGGGATGTTCGCCCTAAACCCTAAACCCTAAACCCTGAACCCTAAACCCTAAACCCTAAGACCAAATGAACCCACCAGGGTTTATGGTTCATTTACCCTCGTAGGGATTTTAGCAGTATAGGTTGGGATGTTCCCCCCTATATACTAACAGCTCCTGAAGAGGGAGTTTAATCAGGGGGCATGATATAGAATCCCTATGAGGATTGTTCGTGTAAGGGGGAACATGCCAAGTTTAGGGTTTCTTCTAAGCAGCTATCTCGTTGGGCCAAGTGCAGACCAGGCGCTGTTGGCCACCATTGATGGGCCTCTGCATCAACAACTGCAAATATGATATGACGACAGCCCAGGGCCCGTAAAACCCCAAGACCTCTAGGCCCAGAGCGCTTATCAGACCGTCATCGAACCCTAGCCATACTCAATCCCGTCCCTGTGGAGATGCCCTCCACTATACATGATGGTCGCTTTTTTAGTACAAAATAGAACCCATAATTTGGGTCAACTCGCCTGGATTTGGGGTTGGGGTGGAGGGGTTGCCTGTCGGCTCTTGCCCAGGGCTACGTGTCTTGCAGGCTCCGGCTCATCAGCTACTCTATATGTGTGTATATATATATATATATTTATGTGTGTATACATGTGTCTCTGCAAATATGTGCAACACATGCACCTATATAGATATATATATATATATAGATAGATGGATAGATAGATAATGTGTGTGTGTGCATGTGTACGTATGTGTACCCCCTCGTACTACAACACAGCTATTACAACGCCGCCCCTGAAACCGAAAAGCCATGAAAAGCCCCATGAACCCGAAAAGTTAACCCCGCCACAAAAGAAAACAATAAAACAAAAATCATCTATAAAAAAGAAAAATAATAGTAATAGTAATAATACTAAGAAGAAGAATAAGCAAATACAAATCTATATATATATATCTAAATTAGTAATAATAATGATAATAAGAATTAAAAGTACTGAAAAACAAAGCACACACACACACACACACACGTATATATTTGTATCTATATATATATATATATACAGATATACATATATATATATATGTGTATTTATATGGGTGTGTGCTATAATGGGGGGGGGGGGCGGGCGACAGGTGTTTGGATCAGGGTATGTTTCGCGGGTATGTTTCGGGGTATGTTTCGGGGATATGTTTCGGATATGTTTCGCGGCATCATGAGCTACTTTACCCGCAATTTCGGGGGTATGTTACGGGTATGTTTCGCGCGTGTGCAACCCGTGTGCCCTTCTTAAACCTGGGCCCCCAAAAAAACACAAACCCATATATATATATATATATATATATATATATAGATAGATATATATATATGTATGTGTATATATATATATATATATGCAGATCACAAACATACAGCCCAGTAAGCCCCCCCAAACCCAAACCAAAAACACAAACACAAAAGGCCGGGCTGCTGTTCACCGTGAGGCTGCTGCGGCCTTGGCATGTCGCAGCACACGTTTAGGGTTTAGGGTTTAGGGCTTCCCCGTATCTAGATCCAAGAGTAACCAAGGAATCAAAAAGGGTGCCCTTGTTGGATTAAAGGGGTTTACATGGGAACCTACAAGCCCTAAAAAAAGCTTTGCGGAGCTTTGGGTCATTTAAGAAAAGGGTTCGGGCGCTCTGGTTTGAGGGTTTCGGTTGGGCGTCTTAGACCCCTAAGGCCCATATAATCAACCCTGAACCCAACAAAAACGGATCCCAGAAACAGTAAAAGCAACACCAAAAGCGTCTGCTGCCTCACAGCCTGGGAGGCTTGACGGTTGGTGGACAGAGTCGTGGCCATGCTCCAAGAAGTGGAGGAAGGACCTGAGTTTAGGGTTTAGGGTTTAGGGTTTGGGGTTTAGGGTTTAGGGTTTAGGGTTTAGGGTTTAGGGTCAACTCTGAATGAGGCCGGTTCTCCTAAACCCAAACACTGAACCCTGAGCCTTAAGCCCTCAACCCTGAACCCTGAGCCTTCCACGGATTCCAAGGGAGCTTAGCATCCCATCAGCTGGGGTTCTGTCTTGACCCCCCAAAGCCTGCTCAAACGGCAACCCCCCCCCCCCCCCATCAAACCCTAAACCCTAGCCCTAAAGCCTAAAGCCTAAGGCCTAAGGCCTAAGGCCTAAGGCCTAAAGCCTAAGGCCTAAAGCCTAAAGCCTAAAGCCTAAAGCCTAAAGCCTAAAGCCTAAAGCCTAAAGCCTAAATCGTAAACCCCTGAACCCCTAAAACCCTGAAACCTAAACCCCAAACCGCCAAACCACCGAAAGGCCAAAAAGGCTAAAAGGCTGTGCTAAAGACCAAGGCGCTTCTTTGTGATGATCCCTGCAAGCTTACCCTGGCGCTTGACGAAGATGACCTTGACCCCCAGCTGCCGAAAAATGGCATGCACCTTGCAGGGAGTGTGGCTTCTGGCCCCAACTTCGGGCTCAGGGTTCAGAGTTTAGGCCTACTAGCAGCCGTGGTTGAGGGCTTTAGGTAGATCCTCACCATGAGGCTTTGGTTGGTGAAGGGGGAGGGGGGGCATGCTTCAGACCTTCTGCTGCTGCATTGAAGCAAGCAAGGGCTCGGCACAGCTCGGGGCACGATGCCAAAATGGTGAGCTACCGCACCCCGTCGCTGTCTCAGCGAAATGTTTGTGATGGGCTTTGTCGTAGGAGAAATGGCCAAAATGCCCCTGCTGTAAACAACTCCTGCCTCTGCTTCTCAGAAACCGCCACACAAGCCACACAAACATTAAAACGCCCTCACCTGCGCAGCGGGCGTGTCCGGAACCACGATGAGCCTCGGACGTAAGGTTAAGGGTTTTGTTGCTCAAGGGTTCAGAGCTTGGGATGTTTCCCCCCTTATACTAGCAGTCCTTATTGGTTTAGGGTTTACAGGGTTTACAAGGTTTATAGGGTTTATAGGGCTTAGGGTTTAGGGTTTAGGGTTTAGGGCTTAGGGTTAGGGATTACAATAGAGGGTACTATAATCCCCCATTCAGGACTGTTAGGACACCCAATTTAGAATTTAGAGCGTTTCACATGTATGGGCTTGACATTTGGAGCCACGGGCTGCGAAGTGTGGGACTTGCTTTAGGGTTTATAGGGTTTACATTAGGGTTTATAGGGTTCACATTGGGGTTCATACTGGGGTTTATGAGGTATATATTCGGGTTTATAGGGATTTTGACTAGGGTTTATAGGGCTTCTATCAAGGTGTATGGGGTGTATATTAGGGTTTATAGGGTTTATAGTAGGGTTTTCAGGGTTCATATAGGGTTTATAGGGTTTATATCAGGGTTTTCCAACCCGCTGGGGAGTTCCTTTGGGCATACTTCCGAGCGAAACTCTTGATGAAAGCCTGGAACCTTGAGGGAGTCCAGCTGGAGATTGGGGGCGCATACGACCTAAAGAAAAGTACTTTGGGATGTTCCCCTTATACTAACAGTCCTTACCAGGGATTCTAATCGGGGGTACTATAATCCCGATTAAGGACTGTGGAATTACGGGTGAACATCCCAAAGAGTACTGTTAGACCATGGATCAACAACACTTACCTGGTAGCCCAGTAACCATTTTGAAAAAAGGGCACCCTGTTTTGGGGGGTTGGTTGCTTTATCTGGAGGCTCCAATGTAGTTCCTTTTTGGGTTAGTTATAGGGGATTCAATTATACGGCCCCCCAAAAAGGTACTGCATAGGAGCCTTTGGGTATAAGAGAACCCAGAAGCGAAACAAACAAACATGAAAAAGGGTACCGCTGGGCTACCAAGCTTAAGGGAGCCGCTGCCGCTGCCTAAACCCTCAACTCTCGCTCGCTCGCTCTCTCTCGCTCTCTCGCTCTCTCTTTCTTTCTTTCTTGGGGGCAAGGGGGCACTCTCTCTCTCTCTCTCTCTCTCTGGCATTCGACAACCCTCAACCCTAAAAACTCGGGAACCTTTGAACCCGGGACCCGAGTCATCCCAGGCGCGAGGAAGTGTCCACGAGCGTGGAAGCATCCAGGACGCCTGCATTTAAGGTAGCCTAGAGCTCCAGGTACTAGGCATAATTCAGGGAAAATACACAGGATTCCAAGGGCCTACCCAGGATATGCCATCAAGTGCCGAGCCTTAGGCCCTTAGGCTGTAGCCCGGCCAATGAAAGTGGGAGGTTTGAGTCGCACCCCGATGTCGGCACAAGATTCTGGTCCTAGCAGTCATAAACCGCCCATCTCAACCCCCCAAAGCATGTAAAATAACGGCCCTTTCTCTGGGTTTGCGTTTCCTACTTTGGCCAGGCCCTAAACCCTAAACCCTAAACCCTAAACCCTAAACCCTAAACCCTAAACCCTAAACCCTAAACCCTAAACCCTAAACCCTACTTGGGGGGGGGGGGGGGGGGGGGGGTCCAGGCAAGTACCATCTCCAGCCTGCGTTTGCGCCGGGAAGGAAGGACACCGGTGTGTCCTCCAACACTGCAAAGGGCCGACCAGGTTCAGGGGTTCAGGGGTTTAGGGTTTAGGGTTTGGGGTTTAGGGTTTGGGGTTTAGGGTTTAGGGTTCAGGGGTTTAGGGTTTAGGGTTTATTTGTTTCATCTTGCCGCCAGGCTCCAACGATAGCCAACAAACACTAGAGACCCAAGAGTAACCTGGGAAATAAAAGGGTGCCCTTTTCTGGCTTACAGGGGCTTAATATATAGCCTGCGTCCAAAAACAACAAAGTCACTCAAGGCACAGACACACACAGTGCCAGATGTACCAAGGTGTACTTGGGTCCACCCCCCTTCTGCTCCCTAAGCATAGAGTCCTCCTTTTGCAGGAAGGTTTAGGCTTAGGGTTTAGGGTTCAGGGCTTAGGGCTCAGGGCTTACGGTTTCGGGCTTAGGGTTCAACCTCCAGCCCCTTCAGGACATGAAGCCGCCCATTCACACGTTTCCTCCAGGCAGGCGCCACTGTTCAGCTGCTCCTCCTGTGGGCTTAGGGTTTAGGGTTTAGGGTTAGGGTTTAGGGTCAGGGTGTAGGGTTCAGGTTCTAAGGTTTAGGGGGGGTTTACGGGTAAGCGCTTAGGGTTGCTTTTGTTGGCCTTTGTTTCAGGGCTTGTCATGCGCGCTCAGCAACATGAAAGCGACAGGAGCTGAAGGAAATGTCCCTAGCACAACGAGCCCGCGAGCTGCAAACCAGCTGTGACAGCCAAGAAAAACTTTTGACCCGTGCGATGACATCCGCGAGCCCGAAGCCAGAAACGAAAGTGCAGAACCTTGAAATGTGTTCTTCCGCTCTTCACACTTCTAAAATCGCACCATCGTCCTGGTTCCGAACATTCCCATATGATCCAAATGCAAGTATTGCTCGAACCCAGCTGCACGCAGAGGCCTGGGGGAAACACTGACTGACTTGCGCAGCCTGAAGACCGGACTGAACGCCACAAAAGGAGCCCCGAGAGGCCAGGGCAAAGGGCCGTGGCTTTCTTTTACTTTCAGTTGCACTCCCATTGGGTTTAGGGTTAGGGTCTACGGCGAATGCGGCTTAGGATTCCGAAGCGCTCCGGTTTCAGCCCTGGGGTCCACGAACTTGCGGAGCTTGTGCGCCGGAACGTATCCGACGAAGGACATGTCCTCCTCAGACCTTGGTGCACGGGGGCTTCGACTGCCAAGCTTGCAAACCCTAAGCCGTAAACCCTAAACCCTAAACAGGCAGCATGTGAGTGGACGTAGTTTTCTGGGGTGTGACCCTGAGGCATTGCCAGGCTCAAATACATGGTATGGCCTTTGGGCCAAAACTCCATAAGAGTCCTCAGGGCCTTAGGGTATCGAGGTTTGAGCTATCAGCACGTGCTTCGGGTTTCAGACTGTAGATTTCAGGGCCGGTTGAGGGTTTATAGGGTTTAGAGTTTAGGACTTGCAGACGAGGATTTAAGAAGGCTACAAGCTACCGTTAGCGAAGTGATAAAATTCAAGCTGCTTGATTCCCGCAGGATCTGAAGTAGAGGAATCTTCTGGGCTGCACGGCTTCGACGGCCACTCAGGTTATGCGACTTGATGGTGTTAAGGCTTTCGGGCCCTAAACCCTAAACCCTAAACCTTAAACCCTAAACCCTAAACCCTAAAACCTAAACCTTAGGGCTCCGGGTTCAGGGTTTCAGAGAGAAAGAACTTCGACGGCATTGTCAAACCCTAAACCCTAAACCCTAAACCCGAAACCCTAAACCCTAAACCCTAACCCCCAGACGACCCTGCACGCCGGTGCCGGCATCGCGAACGCCCGAGCGTAACATGTCCCTCAGTGGCGGGTAGGCTTTACGGGTGAAGGCCTTCATCTCTATCTCTCTCTCGCTTATATGTATGTATATGTTTTTTTCTTTTAGTTTTTTCATGTGGGTGTCTCTCTCTACGTGCTTAAACAATAAAGCTGCAGGTCGCTACTTTCATTCGCAGGTCAGAAAGCTCAGTCCGAAGCCTCACGACCGGGAAGCCAGCGAAAGTCGCCTGACAACAGCAGCCGCACATGTTCCACGAGGTTTCGGGTTTTGGGATTTAGGGGGATTAGGGTTTGGGGTTTAGGGTTGAGGGGCCCCGAAGACTCGAAGCCTTACCTCAGACCCTCTCTACCTACAGTTTCATGGGTTACACCTACTACATAATTAGGGTAGCTGCTACGAAACTGTAGGTAAATAGTCCCCGGTAAGCAAGCCCCGAACCCGAACGCCCTTGACAGCCAAGCCAACCTGATGCTTAGGACTCCAGCGTCAACGAAATGCAAAAAAAAACGACCAACAACAACGGAACCAAAGCGAAGTTGGGGATAGCAGGCCCTGGAGAAGTGCCTAAACCCTAAACCCTAAACCCTAAACCCCAAACCCCAAACCCTAAACCCTAAACCCTGTAGTTTCAACTTCGCAGAAGCGCTCCCGGAGCTGGTCTTTAAGGCTTGAGTGGTGAGGGGCGTGCGCATCACACCCAAAGCTAAGATTTCCACGAGAACAGTAGGGTTTAGGGCTTAGGGTTTAGGGTTTTTTTGCCTTGGTTTAGGGTTTAGGGTTTAGGGTTTAGGGTTTAGGGTTTAGGGTTTAGGGTTTAGGGTTTAGGGTTTAGGGTTTAGGGTGCGGCTTGAAGGCGGCAAAGCCCTCCCCGAACTCCAGCTCGCCAGGCTTAAACCCGAAAAAGAAGTACGCTAAGAGCCTGCGGCATTCGGTTCTGGAGATGTGTCGCGGTCCTAATCCCTTGCAGAGGATCTTTGGTAACAAGGTCACCTACAAGGAAGGGAAGCGCTGTGGTTATAATTGAATACAATAACACATCATGTATTATCATATAATATAATATACGATGTATTATATTTATATTTATCTTTACATTTATATTTACCTTAATTTTTTTATTTGGATTTATATTTTCCTTCATGTTTATATTTATGTTCACATTTGTATATACATCTATTCACATATTCATATATATGTTCTATGTATATATGTATATCTTGTATATGTATATTCTATGTACAGCCAAGCCCCAATGCCTGGGCCGCGTCGCGAAGCACCAGCGAAGCCGATCCAGGCTGGACCGGGAGGCAGTGAAGATTCTGTGCCAAGGGGCGCACGGGCTTCGGCAGAAGGCAGGCTTACCATTTGCGACTTGCTTAAGCAGGACCCCCCCCCCCCCCCCCCAAAAAAAAAAAAAAAAAAACACACACACACACACACAACAATAATCATAATAACAATAATAATCATAATCAAAACAATAACCGTACTCCCTAATATTGCCCTACGAGAAATAAAACTTTTCCTTTTTTTTTGTTTTCGGGGGGGGGGGGGGGTTCTTAAACCCTAAAACCCTCTCAAACCCTCTCAAACCCTCTCAAACCCTCTCAAACTCTCTCAAACTCTCTCAAACCCTCTCAAACCCTAAACCCTGAACCCTAAACCCTAAACCCGAAAAACCCTAAACCCTAAACCCTAAACCCTAAACCCTAAACCCAAGCCCGATTCACTTGAACCGGTTGAGCTACTTTCTTTACCGGGATGGTGCGGGGCTAAGTTGTGTTGTTTCGGGCTTCCGGGTTGTGGTTTAGGGTTTAGGGTTTAGGGTTTAGGGTTTAGGGTTTAGGGTTTAGGGTTTAGGGTTTAGGGTTTAGGGTTTAGGGTTTAGGGTTTAGGGTTTGGGGTTTGGGGTTTAGGGTTTAGGGTTTAGGGTTCAGGGTTTAGGGTTTAGGGATCTCATGCCCCTGCAGGAGTCTACGCTCAGGGCATCCAGCGTTGAAGGCCGAGGTTTCAGCCGTTCTTGCTGTCCAGCATCTGTTGTACTCTTCTTGCAACCAGGGTCTTAAATTCAAGTTAAAACCCTGCCTGAGGCCTGAACCCCAAATATGTAAAACTACTGCGCAAACCCTTTATGCATAAAGGCGCCATTATTTTACATGCTTTGGGGGTTTAGGTACGGTTGCATCTCTAGTTGCGGGCTCGAAGACGCGACTCGGGATGCTCAAGAAGACATTTACCGGGGACCAGGTGAAGCCGAAATATGGGGGTCATACACCCTATACTACTAGAATTCCTACAGGTATTAAGGTAAACCCTAAACCCTAAACAATGAACCCTGAACCCTACACCGTAAATCCTGAACCCTGTAGGGTTCATCTGGTCCAACAAGGGAAGACATTCCTAAACCCTAAACCCTAAACCCTAAACCCTAAACCCTAAACCCTAAACCCCTTCTCCGGCCTCCTGCATGATGTCACAGGCCCGCGCCGAGTACGTCACATCATTCGGCTCGTGCAGATACCTGAGAAGGATCGTAGCAAAAAAGGGTTCAGGGTTCAGGGTTCAGGGTTTAGGGTTTAGGGTTTAGGGTATAGGGTATAGGGTTTAGGGCTTCAATTCGCAAACTTCAACTAGCAAATAACGCCCAGGAGAGCACAGATTGAGCGCTGCTGCACATCACGTCGCAGCTGCCCTACAGTGGAGCGGCATGGAGTTCTAGGGCCGTTAGGGTCCATGTACCCATATAGTATATACTTGGGCCCTAAGGCCACTACATGGGAACCCCTTTAAGGCCCAAGTATATACCATGGACCCTTAGGGTAGCTCGTCTCATGCAGCCTTCGAGATAGAAAACCTTTCTGCGTGTAAGGTTGTTACATTGCTGTTGGCTGAATAGTTCGGGTACGATCGTCTGAAAGTGGCAAACACTTTTTCAACCCTAAACCCTAGACCCTAAACCCTAAACCCTAAACCCTACACCCTAAACCCTTAAACCCTAAACCCTAAACCCTAAAACGGAAGGTCCGCAAACGCAGAGTACATCGGTACTCCAGGGTCTGAAGGCGAAACTCGAGGCCGCCGTCCGGCCCCAAAGAGTCTAAACACACAAGCCGACGTGGGCCGGGGAGAATCCACTTTTTGGGGGGGTTTATGGGGTTTATGGGGTTTATGGGGTGTATGGGGTTTATGGGGTTTATGGGGTTTATGTGGTGTAGGGATGGTTGATTAAGGGTTTGGTTTTGAAAGCCTGGCCTTGTTTTTTGGAAACCCTAAACCCTAAACCCTAAACCCTAAACCCTAAACCCTAAACAAGCCCCAAACCCAAAGTTGGCCAAGGCGCGGATAGCCGCGCAGCGAAATCACGCAGTCGTAGATACTGTTGTTGTACTGATCGCCAATCCACTTTGCCGCCAAAACAGCCTTTTGGCTCTTCTGAGGGGGTTTAGGGTTTAGGGGGTTTAGGGTTCCGGGTTTATTGCTTAGGGTTTAGGGTTTAGGGTTCCGGGTTTATTGCTTAGGGCTTAGGGTTGGAATTCTGGCTCGGTGATGCTCGGTGAGTTGCGAGGTTGGGAGTTTGTCTTTAGGACCTTCTCATCCTTCCTGGATTGGCAATTCAAGCCCTCCAAGCCCTCCGAATATGTTCCTACATGAGATCTTCTTGAGCCCAACTATGAAGGAACATCAGGAGCCCAAGAACAGAAGGAGCTCAATTGAGTTCAGAGCAACTGGCCCCACGGTGCTTCGCTGGGTCATCCTGTCTGAGGAGGGACTCCTGTAAAGACCAGTCCGCCCAGCGTGAGCAACACATTCCCAAAGAAATGAAAGAATAATAATCCCTACCTTGCCCTCATAAGGAAGAACACTTTTTCTTTTAGGAGGGGGCGCTTAAGCACATAGAAGCCAAGCCCTAAGCCCGAAACCCTAAAGATGAAACCCTAAGCCGGCAGGAACGGCCAAATGTAATCCAGGAAAAGCACGCTCCGGCAAATACAGCCAAGAGCCGAAAAAAAAACATGGCAAAAAACGGGGTTCAGGGTGTGGCAATCCGAGTTCCCATCGGCAAGAAAGCCCGGAACTACCGTAACACGTATCCAGCGGCAATCATGAACGGAACGATGAGGTAGAGTCCACCGGTGAGCTCGAACCTGATGGGAGGCCCCGAAAGTTTGAAGTCCCTAAGCCCTAAACCCTAAACCCCCTTGGGCCGTCACCGGCATAACTCGTGCCACATGCTTGCACATGGAGTTGGGTACCTTGCGTTGCGTGTCGCTGCTTTGAGACTCGGCACGCTCTCGGAGAAAAAAAACCCCAAAGCCCCCTAGGCCTTACCATTGCCAAAAGAAGAAGTGCCTTAACCCCCAACGCCATGCAAAAGAATGGCACATTTTTTTGGGGGCTTTCGGCACACTTTTGGGGGGGTCAAGTTGACGGATGCTTTCTGGGACCACGATAGGGGTGAAGCCCTGGACAGGGCTCGTGGCTCGACCCTCAGCCTGCTGCTCCTACGCATCCTGTCTTGCATTGTCCACATGGAATCCTGAAAAACGTCGCCCGCAAGATAGAGCCTGCTGTCCCTTGGTTTAGGGTCCAGGGCTTCAGGGTTAGGGGCCAGTTATAGCGGATATGGGGGGACCCTTGGGGATATAGACCCTCTGAATAAGGTGCCTGTTAAGAGAGCCAGAAGAGGGCCAAGAAGGGGTTCCCTTTTAAGGGTCCCCCTTCTCCTACCTAGGAAGTTAGGGGAGTCAGGTCCCTTGGCAGCTCGACCAACTGCACGCAGCCAGGCAGCATGATCACCACCAGTGAAATGGTCACCCGGCAGACGCCGCCCAAGACAGAAGCAGCACCAACCATTGCCTGAGTCTTTGCTTTAAGCCCCTAAACTCTAAACCCTAAACCCTAAACCCGAAACCCCTTGCTTGTGTTCTGATTTCGACCGCTTCATGATGCTTAGGCTAAGACTTCGGGATTTCACTTCTTCCCCGCCTGGTTCACCTCGGACTTCAGATCTCCGTAGCGCAGAAGCTGGTTTAGGGTTTAGGGTTTAGGGTTTAGGGTTTAGGGACTTCAAACGCTTGAGCCGTTGTACTGTGCAGCCCATTGGCGCTTCTGCCCTGAGCCCTCTGACCCAGTTTGGGCTGCTGCTGCTGCTGCGAGTGACCAGAGGAGGGGGTAAAACTGTTTGTAAAGCCCGGTCTGAGAGGTGGTCCACACAGAAACACCAGAACACTCGGGTTCGAACTAGGGCTGCCCGCTTCCAACTCTAAACCCTAAACCCTAACCCCTAAAACCCAAAACCCAAAACCCAAAACCCAAAACCCAAAAGCCTAAACCCTAAACCCTAAACCCAGTTCTCGGACGGCATGCGTAGAAGCCAGGATGGATGGCAGGGGCAAAGCCCAAGAAGCCTGGGTATAGGATGGGATCATCCAGGGTCTGGTTTCAGGAGGTCGGGTATTCGGGTTTAGGGTTCGAGGTCCAGGGCTAAGGCATTTTCTTGTTGTTTTTTTTGCAACCTACCTAGCTGACCTTGTCACACTTTGGGGTTCTATAGATGTATGGGTTGTCTAGGGTCTGGAGATTCAAGGCCTACAGGCCTTAAAAGGGCTCAGGTCTGTGCTAGTCAGAACGTCAATAAAAGAAACCACAACGAGTGCCAGTCTGAGGGTTCTGGAAGGCGTGAAGAGATAACCTAAAGAAGGCAATGCCCTACCGAGAACGTTTAGGGTTTAGGGTTAATTTTAGGGTTGATGGGGTTTAGGGTTTAGGGTTTAGGGCACATTGAACAGACTGCGAAGGCCGCGCCAGGAGCCCAAAAACCCGACAAGCCCTACAGCCTAAGGAGACCAGAGCGGATCTAGGGCCGAGAATCTGAGAAAGAAGCGTAGTCTAGTTGTCTATGGCAATAGAGGACTTTATGTAGGTTGTAGCATCAGATTTATCTACATTGCGGCACCCCTTCTGTGGGTACGCTGAACTAATATTTGCTTACGAACACCAAAACAAGAAAGGACATCATTCCTATAAAGAATATCTTCACTTCCTTAGTCTTTAGGGGGGGGGGCTTCTGAAGCAATTAGTAGTAAAATCAAGAATCTCTATATTTCAGTCTTTAGGAGTCTTTAGGGGGGGGGGCTTCTGAAGCAATTAGTAGCAAAAGAATCTCCATATTCCATGTACCCAAAAGGGGGCTCAGGAGAAGTGCTCATATAAGCTGTCCTTGACCCTTTTTGCTTCAGGGCTCCTGTGGTAACCCTAAACCCTAAACCCTAAACCCTAAACCCTAAACCCCCTTAAGACCTGCAAGCCATCAGCTCCACACCCCGCCCTCCGCGCGCCGAGGGGCCATTGGCCCAAGCGGCCACAATGCCCAAGGCACGGCCGAGGCAAGCACCGACATAAAGGGCCCTGAGCTCAACTAGGATATGGGGATGTGGTCCTTAAAACCGAAATAGAATCCTGAATATGATACTCTCAAACCCAAGAATGGAAAATTAAATATGTCCCAAGGCTACTTGGTCAACTTGGTGGGTTCGGGTTTCGGGTTTAGGGATCATACACCCACGCGCCTAGAGGGTTTAGGGTGAAGGCGGAGGAGGACGGCTTCGGGTTTAAGGGTTAAGGGCTTTTGGGTTTGGGGTTTAAAGTTTAGGGTTTAGGGTTTAGGGTTTAGAGACCGCCAGGGGTTCAGGACCATGAGCTTGTGTTTGAACATGGGAGATCATGGGCTTCCAGACGGCTGTAAGGCAACCCCAGATTGGAGCGGTCATAGACCGATGGATGCAGTCGGGTTTAGGTTTAGGGTTTAGGGTTTAGGGTTTAGGGTTTAGGGTTTAGGGCGAAATAAGGAATGATTCTTAAGTGCACCCTACCTCATGCTTACCGTGGGGCTCGCAGCCTTGGGAAGCGACTTTAGGTTTCATAACGCCTCGACGCTCACACTCGCACGGTCCATCGAAGAAGGAACAACCGCGGGATGTCCCGGGCTTAGGGTTTGGGGTTTAAGGTTTAGGGTTTAGGGTTTGGGGCTAGACACAGGAGAAACCTAGGAATAAAAAAAGGGCGCCCTTGTTGGTTTTGAGGGGATTATCAGGGAACCCCAACCCCTAAAAAAAGGAAAAGCGGGCCTACTCCCGGTCCTAGAAAGGGAGGGCACCACGAGTAGCCTCTCGAAAAGCCAACAGCAAGTCGAACCGAACCAGAGCAATCCATCGGAGCAACGGCTGTTCGTCGAAACCTCCCCTAGAAGGCGATCTCAAACTGAGAGTTGAGAGTGAGTGCGTGGCGGTCAAGTTGCGCACGATGGGGGGCCGTAGTCATCTGGCGGAGGGACTCGACCCCTGTCTTTTCGGTCTTCTCCTCCGTCAAAGATGGATGCGCGCCGCGAACCACGCGATTGTCTTTGGCAGCTGCCACAGGGTTGTTCGTGCAGGTGGGTGAAGGCCATGCGGCTGCACACTGCCATCCACGCTACAACGGTCATAGTGGGCCATGTCCTCGTAAAAACAGAGGCATGCCCATGCACGGGTGTAACACAGAGTGTGCCCATGATCTAAACCTCTCCGTTCAGTTTAGTGGTGACAGGAGCTGGCTGGAAAGCAGGCACACCTTGCCCCTTTTGCTTCGCTGAATCTGGAGGTTCAGGGTTTAGGGTTTTTTCCCACCTGTGTCGCAAGCGTTTAGGGTTTAGGGTTTAGGGTTTCGGGTTTAGGGTGTTTTGAGCTCCGGCACGTTGACTTTTCAGCGCTGGCAGTCGGCACAGTGTGAGAGCCCCGTGTCGGCCAGCGACGTGGAAGTCCAGTCTGCACAGTGCTCTATGGCAACAGCAGGAAGACGTTGGCCCACCTGATGCATCTGCCGAACCTCCGAAAATGTCAGCAGTCGAGGCAAAACGTCCTGCAGGTCTATGAAGGCATCCTCCAGTTGTTTTTTCAACGGTGCATGCTGCGTCAATGACAGTCCTCCACTTGCTGATTTCGGCGAGAGCTTCTTGACAACGTGGCCAATTGGAGCAAATGTCCATGTGAAGTCAGGAAGCTGGCTTTCAGTCCCACTGTCTGTCCGGAATGAGACCAAAGATAGTCTTCTGACAACTCCAAACGAATGAAAAGGCTCTGGCCCCCTTTTTAAACTGCCCTTCTGTTTAGCGCACAGGCGCATCTCTGCCATCGTGGCAGACATCAGCACCCTGATGGCCATCTGCCCACTCCCACACGAGACAGAGAGAGAGAGAGAGAGAGAGAGAGAGAGAGAGAGAGAGAGAGAGAGAGAGAGAAAAAAAAAAAAAAACAAGAGAGAGAGAGAGAGACCTATTTTTACTCGTTCTTACAAGTAGTACGGAATGAGGGCATGAGGGACCCGATATAACCTCTGAATTAGAGTTTGTATATACTAATATACTAATATTAGAGGGATACAAGGTGCGGAATTCATGAAGAACCTTCGGGACTATGTTGTTCGGATTCTTTGCTCTGCGCTTTGCAGCAAGTGCTGCCGAAGAGGCGGTACGAACAGGCCGCAAGGCACGCCAGTGCCGAAAGTTAGAGTCACCTGTTGGCTCGAATGGCAATTGAGGTGTGATGTAGGCTTAGGGGTTTGGGCCAGGCGTGGGAGTATATAGTTGGCGCCTAAACCACTCATGTTCAACCGCCAGCAAAAAAGGCGCATGCAGAGCCAGATCGAAACATTACTGTAGCAAGGCTAGATTAGAGAGTTAGGGGTTTGGGGTCCCCTCAAAAAAAAGGGAAATAAGGGCCTACTCCGGGTCCTAGCCCTAAACCCTAAACCCAAAACCCTAAGCCCTACACCCAATAAGGGCCTACTCCGGGTCCTAGACCCTTTTAGACTTCATCCACTCCCTAAGGGTGCGCCCTTGCAGGAGGAGGCGGATCAGAGAGTTCGTGTCCCCCCTTTCGTGAGTTCGAGAGATTGACTGGTTCTACTTTCAAAAACTCCCGAACCCTAAACCCTAACCTTATATATACACACATATATCTAGAGATGCACTTAGTTGCTGAGTTCAGACGGCCCCCCCCCCAAAAAAAAAAATCTACACTTTGAGTTCTTTCGGGGAGTATAGTATCCCAAAAAGTGTAAAGTGTACTCGCTCAGCTAGTATGTATATACCAAACCCTAACCCTAAACCCTAAACCCTGAACCCTAAACCCTCGACCTTATTTTATACACATATGTATATATATATTTATATATTATTATATGGTATTAGATTATATGTATATAATACACGCTTTGTGAGGGGAGGATCCCGCCTGGACGAACTTGATGGTGGCAGCGACCAGCAGGGTCGCCACCAAGCTGGGGTCAAGGCTGTCCTCCTGACTTTAAGAACCGGTATGTAAAAGAAAGGGTTTACGGTTTAGGGTTTAGGGTTTAGGGGTTAGGGTTTAGGGTTTAGGGTTTAGGGTTTAGGGTTTAGGGTTTAGGGTTTAGGGGGTTTAGGGTTTAGGGTTTAGGGTTTAGGGTTTAGGGTTTAGGGTTTAGGGTTTAGGGTTTAGGGTTTAGGGTTTAGGGTTTAGGGTTTAGGGTTTAGGGTTTAGGGTTTAGGGTTTAGGGTTTAGGGTTTAGGGTTTAGGGTTTAGGGTTTAGGGTTTAGGGTTTAGGGTTTAGGGTTTAGGGTTTAGGGTTTAGGGTTTAGGGTTTAGGGTTTAGGGTTTAGGGTTTAGGGTTTAGGGTTTAGGGTTTAGGGTTTAGGGTGGAACCTCAGCCCTAAAACGGGGAAAAAGTCTGGGTCCTGAGTCTGGTATCTTGAGCTTAACTGAACTTGGAACCCTAGCAAAGATCATATTGTTTGGTGTTTCTTAGGAATTATCATGCCAAAAAAACTAACCGTTTTTCCCAAGTATCCCTAAGCTAAGAGCTTGCGGCGCTCGCACACCCGTTTAGGGCTTAGGGCTTTAGGGTTTAGGGTTTTCGCAGCCATCAAGGTGGTTTTAGGGCTTATTATAGGGTTTGTAGGGTTTATAGGGTTCAGGGTTTTAGGTTTCGAGGGTGTTGAGTGTTTCAGGCTTTCAGAGCTTTCAACCTAAGCACTGAGGAGGGATGCCATGTCTTCACAGGGGTCCTCTGGGAGAGGGAGAGAATCGCATGGATTTCACATCATGCGGCCTCTTCCTCTCCCCTAAACCCTAAACCCAAAACCCTAAACCCTAAACCCTGCAGGGTTTACGTAGGGCTAGGTACCCCCACAGAGTCCCTTCAACAAGGCGTATAGGATTTAGGGTTTGGGGTTTAAGTAGGATTTATAGTATGTACGATGTATGGTACCTAGTTATGGTACGTAACCCATGCAGTCCTCCCCGTTGCAAAGCGTCATGGGATCAACATTATCCAGCGGGTGCGTGCACGAGTGAAAGATCGTGTGAATAGCCTCGGCAAGAAGAGTGCCAAAGCAAGAGGGCACAGACAAACGCAGACCTTCATCCTACCTAAGGGCCCCAAGACCTGCCTTTCCTAAACCCTACCTAAATCCTAAACCCAGAACCCTAAACCTTTTGGTAGCTTGACAACCTTTTGATGGGAAAGAAAACCCTGAAAGGATTCTAAGGCAGCCTACAGCAACTAGTTTTGGGGTTCGTACGGTGGGTTTTTGGGCTTGGGGCTGCCCTAAACCCTAAACCCTAAACCCTAAACCCTAAACCCTACACCCTACACCCTAAACCGGAAGGTGGAAGCTCAGGCCTTCCATGCTTCAACTGCACGGAAGCCCCAGCCAGGACCAACAACTACTCATGAAAACCCTTTCTGCGTCGGGCTTTTTTAGGGTTTAGGGTTTAGGGTTTAGGGTTTAGGGTTGCCCTAAACCCCTAAACCCGTACCCCTAAACCCTAAACCTTACATCCGAGATCCTATAACCCCAGGCCCCCAAGTAAGCTGTATGCCCTATATCCCCTTAGTCCCCTTAGCTATCAGGCCCGCGTATGGGGTTGATTATATAAGTTATACGGCCTCATGGCCCATCCTTGCAATGAAGATCTTAGGGCACTTGTCGGTGCTTGAGGCGAACAGCCAAACTCGAGAGAGTCCGAGTGTAGTCCAGTGGAAAGCCTCAGCTTCAGTTTAGGGTTTAGGGTTTAGGGTTTAGGGTTTAGGGTTTAGGGTTTAGGGTTTAGGGTTTAGGGTTTAGGGTTTAGGGTTTAGGGTTTAGGGGGCAGAACTGAGGACCAACTCAGACGAACTGTAAATGCTCTGAAGCCTAAACCCTAAACCCTGAACCCTGAACCCCGAACCCTGAAGATTGCCAGACACCCTAAACCCTAAACCCTCTATCTTGCAACATAGGGGGCTCAGGGGGTTTAGGAGTTCTCTGGTGGGGAGGCCAAAACACCCTGCATCTTAAGCTTTGCAAGTTGAGGAGGAAAGGGTCTAGGACAATACGGCAAGAAGAAGTACGAAGATGGCCAATGTTCCTGAATATGTTCCTCATAACCCCAATAAGCAAAAATATATAATGTCCCAAGGGCCTACCTAGGGTAAATACAACGGGAGCCCAGATACTCACCCTATATTTCCCTACATAGTCTTAAGCGACCCAAACAACCTCCAACATACCCAGTCAAACTAAATCGGGCGCAATATGTTCTTCAAGCGCTGAGGGCCCTAAACCCTAAACCCTAAGCCCCTAAACTTCGGCTCCATCATTAGGCGCTCCAGGAGTAGCTTGGACTTCGGAGCATCTGGAACTTTGTGGCTTCGAGGCTGAGGAGGTTTAGGGTTTAGGGGTTTAGGGGTTTAGGGGTTTAGGGGTTTAGGGGTTTACGGGTTTAGGGGTTTAGGGGTTTAGGGGAGGGTTTTTTGTCGCCCCCCCCCCGCCAAGCAGACCAGGGATTGAAAGGGTTTTGCGGCTCTTTGTCGAGTCGAAGGGATGCTTCTTGGAGGTTCATGGTACTTGCTGGCCAATTCTAATGTACATATAACCCACTTATAACCCCTTTAAGTGCCCTAGTACGGTTCGTCATGACTGGGCTAATAAGTACCCTGAACCTCCAAGTTCAGAACAGTGCGCACCACCATCTCTTTGTCTCCGGGTTTAGGGTTTAGGGTTTGGGGTGTAGGGTTTAGGGTCCGCATCACCCCAGAAGGTTTGTACCCTCCACCTAGACCACAAAACAACCCACCCAACGACCCAACAACCATGACTTCGGGTTGTTTAGGGTTTTGTTGTGCTGCAACCCGCCTGGCTGTCTTTTCGGGGTTGGCTGACCGGCCATGTTGTACAAGACATGTACCTCTATCACTACCCTAAACAACTTAACACCCTTGAAGCCTTCAACTGGAGCCGGAAGTTTTTAGAACTGAGAACTGGCCATTTTGCACTTGCCCTCTCATGGACTAACCCCCGGGATGAATAAAGGTTGCCCAGGAGCTGGTAATGGCTGTAAGAAGAGCGAGCAGCGCAACCTGAGCATGAGAGCAAAATCATCGTTAGGACTTCTCAGTTCTACGGAGGCGTGCTAGGTTCCGGTGATCCCAAGCGTCAAGTAAGGAATGTTCTCGATTCTTCACATCATGCATCAATGTTAAGGTATGACCCTGACCCTTAACTGGGGGTTTTGGGTTTCCTTGGATAGTATTGGTACAGCCCTGCAACCCTCCAGGTTTTTTCGACATCAACCCCGCTGCGGTCGTGCCTCTACCGTGACAGGAACCATCTGCCGAAACGGCGTTCCTTCTGCGCGGGCTGCGGAGACCTCCAGTGATTTCCGGAGTTTATAGGACTCATCGAGGGTTTGCAGCGGATGGCTGGAATCAACCGATTCTTAACTGCAAGGCAAGGCCAGGGGGCTTGGCGCCGGCCCAGCCAGCGGCCCTAAGCCCTAAACCCTTGCCACGTGCATGAAGTCTCGGGATGCGATGAAGACAAGCGCGCAATGGGAATAACCCTTCTGGTTCTTAATGAGTAGGGAATGAGGGAGTTCGGTGCCTTATGTATCCCGCTATATATACCCTTCAAGGGATTACACAGGATACCCCGTTCCCTCATTCCCTACTAAGAACCAGTAAGTGAAAAAGGGTGCCCTTGTTTGGTTTAAAAAAGATGCCCATCAGGGAACCGAAGCCCTAAACAAGGGAAAGGGCCTACCAATGCAAAGCCCAATCTTTGTGTACCTGTGTGTGTACACTACCTAAGAAGCCTGGCAAGGGACTTATACCGGCTTCCCTAAACCCTAAACCCTAAACCCTAAACCCTAAACCCTAAACCCTAAACCCTAAACCGGAATTCTTGAGAAAGAACCCTCCACTTCCTCGTACCTTTCAAGGAGCGCTATCCAGCTATCCAGCGGCTGAGTTTAAGGGCCCTTAACCCGACGATGCACGCTGAACCCTCGCGGATTCCGGTGTGCTGCCGTTGCTTGAGGACGAAATCAACCCTACATTTGGGGTCATATACAATGGGCTACTCTGATTCCTATTGAGGCATATGAACCCTAGACCCTAAGCCCCAAGCCCTAAACCCTAAACCCTTTTAGGGTTCATTTCGGCCGCACGGTTCCTTCATGTTGAGGTGAACGAAGAGCGCGCCAACCCAGCCGCCAACGCAGCCTCGAGCCGGAGATTGATTAGGGTTTAGGGTTTAGGGTTTAGGGTTGAGGGTTGAGGGTTGAGGGTTTAGGGTTGAGGGTTTAGGGTTGAGGGTTGAGGGTTGAGGGTTTAGGGTTTAGGGTGGGCTGGCGGGCTGCATCTAGCTCTCTCCCTCGCGCTTGCTTGGAGGTTCATGGTACTTATGAAACCTAAATTCAATGTTCTGAACAATACGTGGCGTAATCAGTGGAAGCACACCGCCTGTGTAGTGCATCCCCCAACCTTCTCTAGAGCCCTAACCCTAAATCCTACTAATAGGTATTGGGCACAAGGACGGGTTAGGGTTTCACAGGGTCATGGTTTCCTTATGGGCCTAGAGAGGGCTAGCAACACTGAAGAAGCTCTACCCCATAAGGGTTTCGGGTTTAGGGTTGGCGGTTTCGGGACATGAACGACCTGTGCGCTGCTGCCATGGGTTGCGCCACTCAGCCACGGCTGCATGCAGGTTCAATACTAGACCCAGGAGTAGCCCAGGAATAAAACGGGTGCTTGGGGATGTAGAGACAAAGGTGCTGCAGATGTACAGAACGAATACTTTACCGCCTGATGTCCTCTTTGACTGTCTTCGGCGCAGATATCTCGGCTTCTTCGCGCATCTCCAGCCAGAAGGGATGCAGTTTTCAGGGTGGCAAGGGCTTAGCCTAGACCCGCTTCTTCGGGGTAGAAGACCATTGTCTCAAGCAGCTGCTGAAGCCCTTGCCAACTTTGTAAGCGAGCAGAGATGGTTCTTTTGCGACAGGCCTCAAGGGGAACGAACTCCCTGGCTGGTAGTTTTGATCGAGTTTCTTGCAGTGTATGGTTTCTTTCCTGGTTGGTTGGTCCCGGGCATGACCGCCCGCATCCTGGTGTCTCGCTTCAGAACTTTCTTCTTAAGATTGTGCAAAGGCCTTCCGACCAGTATTCATTCCGTTAAACATGTTAAATCAGCGGCAGTCTTTGGTATGAAAAGCCTTAGTGGCTTCTATGGGTCCATGAGGTGTCAACATTTTCACCATCAGATGTTCATTTTTCTCCAAGCTAGCCTTGCTCAAAGCGTATGTCTCCCTGATAGGAAATCGCTTGGCCACAAGTGGACCCCCAAATTCGATGGTTTTGACGGTATCCCGCCGTATTAGTTTCCTTATTTTGTCTGGATTCAGAAGCAGCCTGAAGCGGCTACTCATTGTTACTTGTCGACAGGTCGCGGCCTCAGACACACAGTGCAGCAAAAAAAAACGGGTGCCCTTGTTTTGTCTTGTGTTAAGGGGATTATAAGGGAAACCCTAAACCCTAAAACAAGGAAATAAGGGCCTACTTAGTAGCATGTTTTGGAGGTTCAGGGCCAGACCCTCAGTCTCTCCACTGCTGCTTCCTTCAGGCTTACTTGGAAGCCCTTCTGAACTTAGAAAAAGGGGTGCGAAGTAGACTTGCTGAGTCCGAAGAGCCAAGTATCCCTAAACCCTGAACCCTGAACCCTGAACCCTAAACCCTAGCCCTAAACCCTAAACCCCAAACCCTAATCCCCCTAAATCCCTCTTTTAGGGGTTCCGGCCGACCCCGAGTTCAAACACGCTGAGGTGCCCATCAGCAGAAACAAGGGATACTCGGCCCAGGAGGGCCGCTGGTTGTACTGCCTCGGGTTTAGGGTTTAGGGTTTAGGGTTTAGGGTTTAGGGTTTAGGGTTCAGGGTTCAGGGCTCAGGGTTTACTGTCAGAGGATCTGAAAACTCCAGTTTCGGAAATTCGGCCCCAATCTTTACGTCTTAACTCAGTGGCAAGTCACACCCGTCTTTTCAGCAGCATGGAATTGCTGGGGCCTGGAAGCCTTCATCTCAACATACTTGGGTCGGTAATCCTAAACCCCTGACTATACGCGCCAAAAACCCTAAATCCTCTAGGCTACATAGGCCCCTCTTCAACGGCTTGATGCAATCTGCCTGGGGGGCTCCTCCCTAAGAAACCCTTTTTTGCGAATGGACCCTCTCAACCTGAACCGAGTAGGGTCTAAACCACTGTAAGCCTTGTACCGTAGAGCAAGATGGTTGGTTGGCATAGTATCTGTTGGTGTAGGGCCTGGGGTGTAGAGTTAAGGGTTTCACGCTTCGGGTTCGAGTGGCTCCAAAGCTTGGAGCAGCTGTGAAGGCCCTGACGTGAGACACCCCAGGCCCCTCAACTCATTGTGTTGCTGCAAGATGCCTCTTGCGTGTCATATGACGTGTGAACGTGCGATATCATAAACCCTCAAACCCTCTGACTCTACATGCCCCAGTCAGCCCTCAAACCTGCCTAAAATCGTAACACCCTACAACCCTAAGCCTAAACCCTAAACCCTTCGCAACACCCCAAAACCTAGACCTGGGAGCAACCTAGGAATAACAAGGGTACCCCTTTTCGTTTTAAGGGGATTATAGGGGAACCCCAACCCCTAAAAAAAGGAAAAAAAGGGCCTACTCCTGGTCCTAGGAACCCTAAACCCTAAACCCTAAACCCTAAACCCCTGGTGCAGCTCAAGCCGCACGTCGAAAAGCGTGAGCTTGCCAGTTCCCAGCGGGTCGTACCTCAAGCTCAGCTCTCAAACCCTCTACCCCTAAACCCTAAACCCTAAACCCTCAACCCAAAGCTCTAAACCCTACATGGTAGGATTTCGCCTAATCAGCTCAAGCACCCCCGAAAAAAAGGACAAGTGCACCAAGCACCCCAGATGCCCTAAAGCACGTTCAGTGCAAAACATCCCCAGGCTCTCATCCCCTAAACCTAAACACAACATCCATCGAACAACACAGGCTCCGGGAACAAAGGGGCGTCGCAGGCTTGAAGGACTTGGGGTGTTCCCTAAACCCTAAACCTTAAAAAAGCCTTAAGCCCTAAACCCTTAAACCCTAAACACCCTATACCCTAAACTCTGGGGTTCACAGCAGCAAAGCCTTTTCAACAGGCCCTGTATATGTAGTGGTCGATTACGGGTGGCCCTGAATGGCCACGTGAACCCTAACACTTAAACCCTCTCAGCCTATCCTGAGTTTTGGAGGTTCATGGGAACTTATAAGTTGAATTAGAAGTAGGGTAACGATAGTTGTAACCCCTATTCTCTGGCACTTGTCACCTTACGTCCCTACGTATGAGTACCTGGAACCTTCAAGTAAGGACCTTACAAACAACGACCACGAGACAATTCATAGCCCAGTAACCATGTTAATAATAAGGACATCCATTTTGGGGGGTTGGCTACTCTGTAAGATGAACCCATCACCCTCCCCCCCCCCCCGGCCCCCGAAAAGAAAAATAATAAGGGGTACCACGGTGCTGCCAAGGACAACCCTTGTCCAACAGAGCCCAGCGACCAAGCCAGCGTCAGGGCCGCCACCACGGCGGCCTTTGCCCACAGGAACTATTGGCCCCCCCGCCTAGCTCACCCCTCTGGTATTGGTATTTAGGGTTGTGGGCTTGCCTATAATGAAAGTCTGGCACGTTTGATGGTTTTTTGGGCTGTCTTTTGCGTGGCTTGGGGGCGTGCGGTTTAGGGTGGGAGGCTGCCGGCAGGGTTTAGGGTTCCCTAAACCCTAAACCCTAAACCCTAAACCCTAAACCCTAAACCCGAAAAGTTTCGGGTTCTTGCAGCTGACCGACCTCTCCTTCGGTTGGCTTTCTGTGCCCTCAAGACATGCAATGGTCGACCTGCCTTTCCTCGGGCCCGAGAGGAACCTAGGAATAAACAGGGTTCCCTTCTTGGTTCACAGGGGCTTGTGTATAAGGGAATTTCCGCCCCCCCCCCCCCCCCCCCCCCCCCCCCCCAAAAAAAAAGAAAAAAGCAGAGAGGAGAGGGAAATAGGCCCTACTCTGGATCCAGGGCCTGACGTTTTCTGAAGCTTTCTTAAGACCTCCGATGCATCTACTCCAGGCCAAGCCCCGAGCATGTGTTGGATTCGGTTCTCCAGAAAGTATGTTCAGTTCTCCAAAATGTGTTCCTTTGGGCTACCCTAGATAAGAAGGGCCGCCTTCTAATTAGGACCCCCAAAAGGACCATACCTCGGGGTCATCACCATATATATTCTTCGCAGCGCTGCTATTAAATTGCTGTGTCGTTGCTTGTGTATGTCTTCTATCGTTATTGCGAATTCACCGTTGCATACAGTTGCTGCAATGATAAGCGACAATCCTAGGAAAATAACTATGAAGTTCGTATGCTTCAGAGAAGACGTTATATGTTAAGCGCGCAATTTGTTGACATAGAATTTGTGGTAGTTGTTGCTAATTACATAGTATTCAATACTCGATTTTGACATACACACACACTACGTGTTGCACTACTTTGGTTGTTGTCTTGATTTCTGGTTTCTTTGTTGGTCATTTTGGCAAAAACCTTGTTATTCTGGTCCATGTTTTCGGGCAGAGACCAAGCGGCAAAGAACGCGCGGATCATCGTAGAGCGCGGAAACATTGTCGAGACCTGCGCCGGAAGGCAACGGAACACGCGCACACGACTCCACCATCATCAAGGGACTAAAGGAGGGACCCTTAGAAGGGACCTAAGGGGTTGTTTGGGGGTTGTTCAGGGGCAACTCAGGTTTATCCCTATATAAGGATTGTCTAGAGGTTGTACATAGGGGACCTTTTAAATGTCAGGAACCATCCTTAAGGGATATTGGAGTCCCAGAGGAATTCATGGAAACCCTGCCAGCCGCTCCCTGCTCCCGAAGACGCGAGAGTCGACCCCAAATTGCAAGCAGTATCAGCCGTGGTTTAGGGTTTTGGGGTTTACGGTTTACCTGGACCCCGACAAGTACCCTGTAAGATGCCCTAAATACCACAATTAAGGTACACTCAGGCCCTTGTTAAGGGGCACTTGGGGGGGTGCAGGTAGGGTTTGGGGGTTTAGGGATCGGGGTTTAGGGTTTAGGGATCGGGGTTTAGGGTTAGGGATCGGGGTTTAGGGCGTAGAGGCCCCGCGCGTTCCTCCTCGTAGGAGAAGAGGACGCCGCCGACAGGGGCCCCGAAGGCCACGGAGACGCCTCGCGGTGTTCAGGCTGAGGGTGTTTTTGTGATGTTTCCCCATGCGTTTACGGGGAAAAGGTCAGGACATACGGTCCACAGTATGTCATATTTTAGTGATTATAGGGTTTAGTTTAGGGTTTCCTGGCGCCCGCATAGGTGGACGAACCTATCAGCAGGTTTTAGGGTTCAGGGTGTATGGTTTGGGGTTTGTCACCCTAAACCCTAAACCCCTAAACCCTAAACCCTAAACCCCTAAACCCTAAACCCTAAACCCTAAACCCTATAGGGTTCATGGCTGAGCTCGAGGACCTCATTCTTCTTGCCTAGAAGGGCTCAGGAGTCGCGAGTGCAGGGGCTTGTGTTGGTGGGCTTAGGAAGTTTGATGAGTTGGATGCTTTGCTCTGTTGGAGGCTCGACTGGGATGCTCCGGGAATCTGGTTTCTCGTGCGGGGACTGCTACGAGGCGGGAGGGTTTCTGGCCACAAGCAGATTCGCCCTTAAAGGGGTCCCCTTCTCCTGTTTGCTTAACAACACCCCGCCCCCCACCAAAAACAAAAAAAAAGTATCTTCCTTTTCAGGATAATAGGGACAATTGTTTTGGACTCATGGTTTGTCTAGTTCCGCATTTCGAATTCCAAAGTCGCAAGTGCCTAGAGAGCCAGCCCACTACCTCTTCATTGCAGCTTATTGCGCTCTTGGGGCAGTGCTTGGAGGTTCATGGTACTTCTTAACCCAGTTCAAAATCTACTTATATCCCAATTATCACCATAGGGCTTAAGGGGCTTCAAGGGCACTTAAGGGGTTTACAAGCGGGTTTTCACTCAGTTCTAATTGGGTTAAAAGAACCATGAAACTCCAAGTAAGACCCTGCGGCGTGGAGCGCCTTACACAGCTTGCTGGAAGTTTTGTCTGGACTGGGACTGCCGCATGATTCCCCAGTCCTGAGACCTGAAATCGCGAAGCCTTTTAGGGTTTAGGGATCTTTGGGGTTTAGGGCCTCCCAAACTGTTCGTTGTATTTGAGGGACGCTGAAATTTTACTGGCTTGATTGTCTTGACGATTCCTTACAAAGTTTCGCCTGCTGCGCTGGCCACACTGAGGAGCTCCCGTCGACGACCCTCGTTTGCCTCAGTGGCTTCAGAGAGACTATGCGGACCGCCCTGAAAGCCGCTTGCAAACATATATTCCTACATGTGATCCTCTTAAGCCCAAAAAAGCAACAAATGCTTGCAAACATATTCCTACATGTGATCCTCTTAAGCCCAAAAAAAGCAGGAACAAAATGGAACAGATAGAATCCCAAAGGGCCTGCCTAGCAGTTCACACTGAACCAGCCTCGATTCGGGGGGGGGGGGGGGGGTTTGAGCGGGAAAGATGACGGTGCCAGGCCGCCAACCCTAAACCCTAAACCCTAAACCCCAAACCCCAAACTGCTTGCTGTCCTCCCCTGCCGCGAATTGCACGGCAGCATGGGGGTTTATAGCAACTCAGACGCATCCCCAAACTCAGCAACAACTTAAGCTGGTCCACTAGGATGGCCCCTAAAACCCTCTGAAAAAAAATCCTGGATGTGATCCTCTTCAACCCAAAATAAGAGGAAATATGAAACGTCCCAAGGGCCTACCGAGCTCATGACATCTCGACGAGGAATGTGAGGAGAGAGAACCCGAAGAAAGTGTCCCTAAACCCTAAACCCTGAACCCTAAACCCTAAACCCGAGGAGAGAGAAGCCGAAGAGAGTGTCTGGGCTTGGTGCTCCCTACTTAGGGGCTTAGGTCTGCAGGTCTTCGGCCTAGGATGGGCTAGATTCTATACTCCTCTTGCAACCTTAACAAGAACAACATGTTTAATATACCCTTGGCTTGTTTGAAATAAGAACGGCATGTCATATGCCCAAATTAATCAACCCTACAGGGGCTGCAGGCTTTTGAAGCTCAAGGGTTTGCTGTAGGCTTTGAGGCGCCACTTTGGGAGATGCGTTGAGGGTTTGCAGGCCTTGGATCACACTGCTTTGGGTTTTTGTGGGAGGTTTAGGCTTGTAGGGCTTGTAGGGCTTAAGCCTTTGGGGGGTTTAGGCTTTAAGGGCTGAGTCTGTGCTTTTTTTTGGTTGTAGGGTTGTAGGGTTTATAAAGGCTTTAGGGTTGTAGGGTTTGGGGCTGAGTCTGTTTTTCCTTTTTGTTTCCTCTTGGGCATTTTTTGCGCTGCTGGCCTCGCTGCTGTCAGCGTGACTGCTTATGGCTCATACTTGATATATATGTATATATATATATATGTATACACATATACTACACACATACACACATGTGTACGCGAACATGTGCGAAAATTAGAAACATAAAAGCCCAGAACATACATACACATATAATATATAGATATATATATATATACATGTTCATTTACAATCTTATATTGCATTCGGGGCTTAAACCGAAGACCCCAAACCCTGGAGCCTGAACTCAAGTCTCGGGGACACTAGGCCTGGGTTAATTGGATTTAGGGGCGCCTGCTAAAATAGAATCCCGATAATGTAAGGAACGTGCCTCTGTTGACTAGAGTATGTAATATCTCTATTCGGTTTTGTTTCCTAGCGTTAACCAAGCCATGTCTTTCTTGGGAACAGAAAATATCAGTGACAAGGCGCAGAATACCTGTCGAACCATTGGCTGCAGACATTGGCCCAGCAGCATGCCTGGCAAGCACATCATGTCACAGAGCACCCTGAACCCCATAACCTAAACTCTATACCCAATTTTGCACACTCAGTGAGTCAAGACTAGACATAATGGGCTCCGACATCCGGAGATGTAAAACTGTCATCACTTGTGAGCTTCTGCCCTTACAAGAGAGTGATTCTTCGTTAGACTCGGAGCTCTATCCGGTCCGCCAGAAGCCACGCCCGGGGGACATGTGCGACTTATGAGGACGGCCGGAAGCCTAAATTTAAAACCCTAAACCCTAAAGCCCTAAAACTCTCCACCCTAAAACCCTGAAACCCTACAACCCTACTAAAGCCCCTAAGCCCTGAGCCCTAAGCCCGGATCCCGAAGTCGAAAGACCTAACCTGATGAGTCCGGAGCCTCCCTGAAAAGGCTTGGTTTGCCATGGAACTTTTCCATTTCTGCAGATTATCTGGGTTGGCCTTGAAACCCTCTGAAACAGATATTATATATAGGGTCCCTTATGAACCCAAATAAGGAACATGTCCCAAGAACCAACCTAGTTATGCCCTTGGAAGCTTGATCGCCAGGCTTAGGGCTTTTTTTCTCCCACCCGTTTCGCATGCGTTTAGGGCTTAGGGTTTAAAGGTTGGGGTTTGGGGTTTGGGTTTCAAGTTTAGTTGAAACAGAGTAGGGCTCAAAAGGCCAGGTCCAATGAGCCCCGCACACAAGAGGATCCCCAACAACCCGCGAAGAAAGATTCCTTACACCGTCAAACCAATCCTCCTAAAACCCTATAAATCTCACATTGCTCAAGGGGCTTCCTTGTTGTCAAAAGTTCAGGGTTTAGGGTTTAGGGTTTAGGGTTTAGGGTGGGGTTTAAGAAAGGGTATGCTACGAACCGACAGTCGCAGACGGGAGTGCGGGGAATTGGGGACAACCTGGGCCATACGGGGTCCGTGCACCAATGTCGGAAAAAAAAACAACTTGGGCCCTAGAGCTCTTTAGGGTTTAGGGTTTAGGGTTTAGGGTTTAGGGTTTCTTACACAGGAACCACTTGGAGGCAGAAGTAGATACTAGAGATAGGCACATGATGGCACATGGATCCTTAAGGGGAGTGAGGCCGAAGCTACCCAGCGAACTGAAAGCAGGATTGACTACTAATTTGCTTAAGAAACCACCAAAAGCTCAAAATAATAATCTCATGTTGCTTTGGGGGATTCTTAAGCAAATAGTAGTTTAGTGTCAGGGTTTATGGTTTAGATCCCTGGCCAAGCCGCAATGTGCACTGTCCTTAGACCAGGCTGGCGCGCTAGTCCAGCAAGCATTTAGGACTTGGGGCCCTTTTTCCAAACAGCCCTAAACCCTAAACCCTAAACCCTAAACCCTAAACCCGAAAAACCCTAATCCCCATAAACGCCCAAAGCCCTAGGGCCGGCACAAGATGCAGAAGGAACGTCTGGGTGCGGTTTCTAAAGCTCAAGGTATTCGGGCAATGATGTGGTCAGTTCTCTACATTATGGTCCCTTTTTTGGGTACGGACCCTGAGTTATGATGGGGGCCACCTATAAATAGCAACCCTGAAAGAGACCACATTTTGGAGAAGTGACCATGTGTCACATGCCAATTTTGAAGGAAAACAAACAACGTTTGACATCGAGAAAGTCAAAAACAAATGCACAGCCTCCTCGTGCCCAAAAGCTCTCTCAGCTTAAACTACACATGAAGTCAATCGGCAAGCTAGGCTCACGAAGTCAAGCCTGGGATGGTGTCTAAGTGTTCCACTTGAAGGTTCAGGGCACGTATTAACCAATTATAACTTGCAACTGTACTTATAACCCACTTACAAGCCCCTTAAGTGCCCTCATATGGTTCTAATTGGGTTATCAGTACAGCTACCCGTACAGCTAGCCTAACCTTAAACCCTAAACCCCAAACCCTATACCCTTTTGCATCCGGGCTTGCGGAGTCGGCCGGGAATGGTCAGGAAATCGTGGTGACTTCAAGCCACGCTATCCGACCAGTATACTAAAGAACTCATATGGGCGTATCACCCTATACCCTAAACCCTAAAGCAGTTGGGCTGCTACCTGGCCTATAGCCTCCGCAGCTCAGCTTTCTTAGCAGTCAGCCTTCTCCCGAACCCAGTACAGTTACCCTAAACCCTAAACCCTAAACCCTAAAACCTAAACCCCCAACGCCTCGACAAAGGCATCAGCTTCATCAAGGCAAAAAAACCGATATGGGCTTTGGGCCTTGGTGTAAGTGAGGTTGTCTGAACCTTACCCACGCCCCTTAACCCTAGACCCTAAAGCCTGAACCCTAAACCCTTGAACCCTTGAACCCTGAACCCTGGAACGGGGGGGGGGGGGGGGGGGACCCTAAACCCTAAACCCTAAACCCTCAAGCTCGGCTTGCAGGAAAGGCACGGCCCTTCCTTGCCCAGCGCCAAGCCCGAGGACACAGACAGCATCAGCCCGAGGACCTTGACGGGACGTATCCAGGGGCCTGAAGAATACAGTAAGTTCGGGTCCCTTCATACATTATACAACAACCCCCCCCAAAACCTTAGTCAGTAGCCCTAAACCCTGAACCCTAAACCCTAAGCCCCCTATACAGTTAGGGTGGGCCTTGCCCAGTTTGGGTTGTTACATCACCGCCAACCATCTATAGCCCAAAGAGTAACAACTATCCTTAAAACCTACATTAGCATATAGAATTTACCCAATACAGCCCAATAATCACAACTAGTAGCCCAATATCTGTCAAAGTACTTTACTCATCCTATTTCTCAGGTGATGTAACTACACCCGAAACTGGGCAAGGTTAGGTCTATTCAATTTGTGGGGCATAGTATGGGGCATTTGGTGGGGCATTCAATGACAATTTAGTTGTATTATGAAAATTATCATTGGTTGAACATTTATTGTTTCAAGTATTCGCCGTAATCTTCTTCCAATTTTTGAATACTTATATTAATCCACTTCCACTCCAATGGATTAAGATGTTATTTCTTTAAGGCCTTTTCTTAAGAACATGTTCACAAGAAAATTCCCTGAATTCCTTCCTTCCCTTTAAGCCTAGATTTTTTACCAGCATCCAGACAAGCCCTACAAGTTTTTATTGTATATCCTTTTGGGATGTTTAGTTACAAGCTCACCTGTGTGTGTTTTATTTGTTTACATATGATACACTGCATATACTGTGTTTTACAATCACTGCCTGTAGGAAACTCAACAATATTATCTTCTAATGCACTCATTATTGTTAGGTGATAATGTTATGCATAGGTTTTCGTGTCTTCGCTATGCTTTATCTTGTAATAATCAGGGGTTGTAGGTTTCGGTTGTAAAATGTCCTTGTTATTCAGTTTAGTCAAATATGTATTCCTTTTGTTTTCATATGTTGCATCAACTGGTGTTCTGTTTAAGTTTCTTGTAGACCTTTCATTTAATAATTTATCTATCCTCTCTAGTCTCTCAATAACCTCTTCCTTGAACGCTGGTTTATCACCCATAATAATGCAAAGCTTAAGTTTTTAAATGAAAAACTTGTATACTAAAACCTTTATTATAAAAGTTTAATTCTCGGCAATTCTCGGCTCTATCTTATGTAGCACCAATTATGTGAATGTTCCAAGATACCTCCCTTTCTCTTGATGTCTGGGTCTCACACAATGGGTTGAAGCAGATGAAAAAAAAGGGTAAAGGGAATATCCAGTGGATAGATTACATACACGAGATTTTGTTAACATACAATGATGTAATGAAGCATTCCGCTACGGAAATGACGCCTCAAGAGGGACGAAGGCCATCAAACGAGTTCACAGTCAACTTGAATCTAGCCAGCAAGGCTAAGAAAAATAGGATGTACCCAGAGTTGGAAAAAGGGGATGAAGTTAAGATATTCAGGGAAAGAAAGCCTAATGAAAAGGAACGCAGAGGCAACCGGTCGCAAAACAAATACACCATCGAAAGAATAGACGAGGAACTAGGACAAAAATACTACTTTGTTAATGGTATGGAAAGAGCCTATTTAAGATTTGAGCGATTAAAGATTTCTTAAGAAACACACATAGCGAAAGAACTTCTTAATATATGATAATAGAAATGTTCAGTGAACAAGAACAAGAAGGGGTCATCAATCAGTTCCTGGATGTTCTTGAGATGAAGAAGATAATCAACAACAAAGTAAGTATGTGCCCCAGATGCAAATTTACACCGCAAAATATGAACCTACATCACTTATCATTATCTGATACTATTGTGCAAAAAATGTATGTACATATAGTTACAAAGAATGTGAGTCATGCGCCACGCTAAGAGAGTTGAAAGGTGATGTTTATGGTTGTAGCATGAAAAAACTGACAATGCAGTTGAAGCAGTTGAAGATAAACCTTGTATTGGGGAATACAGAGGGGGTGAGAAGGAGAAATGAAACACACAAATCTACTTTTATGTGAACCTAAACCCCTTCCCAACATACAAAAACTTCAATCAAAGGTATTCAAGAATGATACAAAATTCTACAACGAAAAAACCCACAAGGAAATCAAGAAATGTTACTACAATTTATGGCGCGATAAGGATGATATAAAATCGTTTTACACCAAGCTTCGTAATCAGATAATTGCAGAATACGACAAACCGTTCAAGAAAGTCGTTGATACAAAACAAAAGTTTGACAAATATGTGGCTTCACACATGAACCCAATAAGTGATATAATAAAAACAGCCTCTGTGATTATATCGCTAACAATGAAAAGCAAAATCAAGTTGAACACAAACTGTATTCTAAGGCGAGTCTTTCAATAATTCATCATGACGATGACTACTCATGGATACTCATGGGAAAGGTATTTGGATTCTAGACATCGATGGTTAACCAAAAGATGAGTATCTAAGAAGAAATGGTATAACAACAACCAAGGAAATTGACGACAACTATCTAGACCTTGACGATTCTGATTAGGCAAATAGTATTAAAACATTAATATTATTCATTATTCTAACTCCCTAAACCCTGAATCTTCAGTGCCTTAGTTTTTGTATGTTGTTTTTTGATTGTAAACAACTTTTTTGATTCACTAGACTAAACATAATGTGCAAATACTGACAATTTTCATGTTATTTGTGTTTTGTATCTTTTCATACCTCTAAATCTTCAGTACCTTACTTTTCGTATTTGGGTTTTTGATTGCTTTCTTGTTTCATGTTTGAAACAAAACTTTTGAGCCAAACGCCTTAGGGTTTTATAGGGACTAGGGGACAAAACCCTAAAACCCAACAAACCCCAAATCCTAAACGCAAAAAGTGCCAGGCACCTTCTGGGGCCGTCGCAGTTGCTTGACTGTTGAACAGTCGGATTTTCCCTGGCACCCCGTGCCAATCCCATGTCCTACACCCCTAAACTCTAAACCCTAAACCCTAAACCCTAAACCCTAAGAAGGGGCAAACCCTCCTGGAGTCGCTGTGGAAAGACTCGTTGGTGAAGACGCCGACCTGGCACGCACAGCTTAGAATGCGGTCTCAAGGGTTTAGGGTTTCGGGTTTAGGGTTTAGGGTTTATGGGTTACGGTGTGCAGGCTCTGTCTGTGCGGCGTGCGGGGCTTGCACGTGCATTGTGCGGGCTCTGCCTGTACCAAAAGGGGCACTCCGGACAAGTAGAAACCCATACATCACTTTCATCAGAGGCTCACGCAGCTCTGAATCATAACCAAGCCCATTCAGAACTCAGAATTGGCTTATAAAGGCACAGCCCAAGAAGGAACATGGCTCCTTCACATTGGCGAACTTCAGCCTCTACGTGGCGTCGTTGCACCGGGCTTGCGCGAAATCATCCTGCGCTGTACAGATACCTGTGCTCTACAGACAACTCATTGTTATTAATGCAGGGTCAGCGTCCCTCACTGCCTGCCGAATTCCTAGTATGTGATACCTCCAAGGAAGCACACACAAGCTTCTTGCAACAATCAGCGTCCCGACACAGCTTCTCCAAACGAGAAAGAAAAGGTACAATATTACTACCACTATCTCTAACAATGCCGTCAGGCTCGTTGGAGTAATCTGTACAGGTTTTATGTACAGGCATCCCAGCTTTCTTGCAAACCTTCAAGCCGTTGCTCACTCAAGCTTCAAATGTACTGCTCAACTGGCCTCGGTGATTGTACTCACAATCGCACTTAGTTACACGTCACCTTCAGATTCCTTCAGAATCTGAGGGTGACGTAATCGGCGTCACCGGTGTCGGGTTCTGGAAAGTACTTGGCTTCAAGAACATTTTCAACTTGAAGATGTTCACCAATGATTGTATCAGCTCCCTCGTGTAGCTCAAACCGCTCCCATTTTGTCTCGTCGCCCGAGTGGAACCGCCCGAGGTGAAGCGAATCAGAGCCAAGCCACTGATGATGTTGACATAATTCCTCCTTGACCATGCCGTAAGTGATTTTGTGCGCGGGGTTGTCCTCACTGACGGGGATGCGTAAGTCAACCAACTTGCACGGGATGCGTAAGTCAAGCGACTTGCACTGTGCACGTGAAGCCCAATGCCACACGACCTGCACGGGGTAGCCAAGGATGGGCCACAACAGCTCTTGGACAAAGCCTCCGAAGTCATCATAGCAAGGGCTGTGGGCTTCTTGCTTCGCATGGCTCCAGGCTTCCAGGAATCGTTGCCAATCTTCGTCACTGAAAGAAGGACGAGGATGTTCTGGATGCTGCCACACGTACTTGCGGAAGTAAGCCGCTTCAACATCTTGTCTGCGAATGTTGTAGGGCACGCAACCTGCCACGGGACGGTACCTAAACCCTAAACCCTAAACCCTAAACACTAAACACTAAACCCTAAATCCTAAACCCTAAACCCTAAACCCTAAACCCTAAACCCTACCGCTTTTTTATGGCAAGACTGAGAGCTAGGTTCTGTGCATCCAAGACACGAAGAAGGGTGTGAGGCTCGTTGGTTTGCCACCGACGCGCAACCGATTCCATGAGATCAGAAGTCTACAAGTGCAAAGGCAGGGATGCTCAAAATCAGCCAAAATGGCACCTGAATGAAAACAAGTTGCTCATGCTTTGTGGTATCTGATCGTATACAATCGGATGCGCCCTCACTTGCACAACAGAACTGACATTCAAATCATGCAAGGCGCGCCGTTTCGAAGTCGCCTCCCTTGATGTAGCGCCACTCCAGTGGCTCATTGGACAAACCCCACGCCCCATACTATACCCCATAAAATGAATAAACCTAACCTTGCCCATTTCGGGAAGTTACATCACCTGATGAATAGGATGAGTAAAGTACTTTGACAGATATCGGGCTACTAGTTGTGGTTATTGGGCTATATTAGGGTAAATTCTTTGTGGTAATGTAGATTTAAGGACAATTGATACTACTTGGGCTACAGATGGTTGACGGTGATGTAACAACCCAAACGGCCTACCCTAACTGTATAGAGGGCCTAGGGTTTAGGGTTTAGGGCTACTATAGGGGCCTGACTAAGGTTTTTTTTTTTTTTTTTTGGGGGGGGGGGGGGGGGTTGTTATAGTATAATGTATGAAGGGACCCGAACAGAATACTATGAGTAATTATTCCGACCCCTATGTTAGTAGGGTTCAGGGTATGCCTTAAGTGCTCGAACCCCCCAGTCGCTTCAAAACCCTTTGAGAAAACCGTTCCTGTGGTTGTCAGGGCCAGCCATCGGGTACGGGGCATGTGCTTCGCGTTTGGACTTTATATAGGGCCTTTGGCCAATATGGGATACTCAACCCCAAAAAAACTGAGACCTTAACCCTCGCCCCTCAAAGCACCGCAAATAATATAGCAGCCTTCCTGCGTACCCTTCTTTAAGGTACACTGCTCTCTTCTGACGATACCTGCGAAACTGATAACGCCTAAAAACCCTAAACCCCATACTGCCCTTCCCTGCTGCTAGTCTATGATGCTCTGCGACTTCAGGAGTCTTAGGCAAACCTGCTGTGCTTGAGCGCTGCCAACGGCCTTAGGGTTTAGGGCTACCAACGGCCTTAGGGTTTAGGGTTTTTAGGGTAAGGCCCTAAGCCTCCGAGGACTCTTCGTTTAGGGTTTTGGGTGGTGAAAAAAAAACCACACTGCTCCAGGTCTTGGCTTCTTTTTGGACTTTCCGAAACCCGAAACGCTAAACCCGAAACCGTAGGGGATTTTCTTGGGGGCCTTTATAAGGTTCTTGAAGATATACCCTCGCCTTGACGATGAGCGTCCGCAGGGACAGCACGTCTTTCCTGGGGCCGCGGTTTAGGGCTTTGGGGTTTTCTGCAAGCACTCTCTGCAAAAGCACCCTACACCCCTAAATCCTGCCCTAAACCCTAAACCCTAAACCCTAAACCCTAAATAAACCCTAGGGTTTAGGGGTTCGGGCTTTGGGCAGGCCTACCCCGAATCAATTCCCAACTACAGCGGGAGTATTGGTTAAGAGTTCCCTGCTTCAGAATTTGAGGGGCTGAAATTTTCCACACATTGGTTTTTTCTTTCCGCCCCCAACTGGGTGCCTTTGACATAAGAATTTTGAGCCCCCCCTGAAATTACGAGGGCACATTCTCAAGCCCGTGTTTTTGAAGCAAGCCCCCAATTTAAATCTGGGGTCTTAGAAGCTTGCAGAGCTTTACGCACGCAAGCCCCAACCACAGAATCCAGCAGTTACGAATCTGACCCCCTCAGATTCTAGGCTTCTCATGGTTGTTCACAAGCAGGCGCCGAAGGAAAAATCCGGAATTTAAGAGTCTGAGCCCCTTTGGCTCTTAACTTGTAAGCTTTTACACAAGCAGCCCAATCACAGAATTCCCCCCAATTAATAATCTAAGCCGCTCAGATTTCTTAGAGTCCTATTGTTTTTACACAGACACAAACAGGCCCCGACCACAGAATCCCCCAAAAAAGAATCTGAGCCCCTTAGGTCCTTAGCTTCTAGTCGGGCTTTTACACAAGCCCCAATCTGAAAAAGGGTGGGCCACACCCGAGAGCTCCATATCTACTTCATGATCAGACATGACGGCGTTCCGGTCAATCCTACAGTCCTACAGTACACTTATATGTGAAGGGATGCTTTGGGCTAGTGGTTACAGCGTCCTCCTTACGGCCTGAGGTTGCCAGCTCACGTCCCCGCTAAGCACGTGCGAGGCATCTGAGCCCTCCTCCGAATACCACATACGCACCTAACAAGTCACTCTCTAGTTAAGAACCTGAGCCCCCTGACCTAACACTCGCACATTCTCAACCAGCGCTGGCACTGTACTTAAGCTGGAAGGCTTCAGGACAAGGTAAGCCCAGGACGGGACGTTCGTGGCCCATGGCTACCAGACCCTGAAAGCCTTCGCCGATTCTTTCTTATACACCTTCGGGTCTTCTTGGCTTCGCCCGGCGTGCCACTTGCTAAGCCCTAAGATGCCGATGTCTAGCAGCAACCATTAGGCTTCTGGCTTGTGGCTCTTCTTCGTTTCGGGTTTCGGGTTTCGGGTTTCGGGTTTAGGGTTTAGGGTTTAGCATTCGTGCCCTAGGCCTAATAGCCGCTCGAGGGGGCGAGGGGAGGAGGAGTTAGGATCTTGCTGGCCCTTCTGGATCTCAAAGTCCCAGAGGCCTCCACCCTAAGCCCTAAGCAAAAAGAGCCCCCAACCCTAAACCCTAAACCCTAAACCCTAAACCCTTTAAGACCTAAACCCTCAACCAAAAAAAAACAGGGCCAAGAGGCATAACGAAGCCACCCAAGATGGTCTTCCTTACGGAGGCGGGCAGCTTCGAGCCCAAATTTTGGGGGCTGCTGAGAACCCCTGAGCCCTGTAAACTTCCCAAAACCTACCAAGCTCACCTTTTTTGTAGGGTTGCCTAAGAATCCCCAAAATCGTGTCATATTCAAGATATTCAACACGCCATGCAAAGTAGGTTTTGGGAAGCTCATGGAGGTAGGGTCTACAATTGGTCCCCTTCGGCTTCATTGGCGAACACGTGTACAGAAGATGTATACCTCTCATATCTAGGTTGCGCAGTAACTTAGGATTAAGGGGTTGATAACGGAACCTAAATGCCAAAACTAAACATGCACAAGTATGCCTTGTACGTGTTTAGAAAGTTTAGTATTAGGAGTGGGCCGCTTGAGGCTTCCAACAATTTAGAGGCCTTTAAGAGCTTACCTGAAGGCTCCAATGTAGTTCCTTTTTGGGTTAGTTATACGAGGTTCTTGTATACTACCCCAAACAGGTACTACATAGGAGCCTTTGGGTAGGGCCTTCAACTCGCACCAACGTGCCCAATTCTTCAAGCCAGCCAAAAGTCACGCATCCTACACCCATTACAAGACTCCAACTCCCTCAACTCGAAGTCCCCCAAAGCACCCTAAACCCTAAACCCTAAACCCTAAACCATGTTCCCCACAGCCAAGGATCACTTCGGGGATTCCGCTGCCGCGCGCGGTCGGAGCAAAAACCTGCGTCCCAGCTTCCGGGGTTTGCGGCTTACACCGAGGATGTGCCCAGATAGATACTTAGGGTTCAGGGCTTAAAGTATGGGATGCCCAAAGGGCCATCTATATATATATATACACACAGATATATATATATATATATAAATAAATATCTCTCTCAAAGTATATATATATATATAATTTATTTTTCTAATTTCAAGAAGCCACAAGTGTGTAGGGGGGAGTGGGGCTGGGGAGGGAGGAGGCGGGAGGGGGGAGCGGGGGGGAGGCGGGGTGGGGGAGGGGGGGGTGGGGGGGGTGGGGGGGGGTTTGGAGTTAAGGTTTAGGGTTTCTGCTTCGAGGATCCATGCACCCATACCGTAATATGGGGGCCGTAATTGCTAGAAGAGGATTGGGGGTTACGAGGGACCATAAGGGAATCATACTATCAGTAAGTATTTCATTCCGACCCCCAGGGCTAGGAATCTCTTGGCTCCGTTTAAGCAGACTCCGTGTGTGTGTGTGTGTGCGTGAGTATACGTGTATACAAATGTCCGCATTCATGTGTAAATGTATATGTATATACATATACACATACACACCTACAATACCCTTTGCGTAGTCCTTGGAGTTTGTTTTGGTAAGAGGAAGGAAGTCTGGCAATCCGCCGTGATGGCGTACTTCACGCTAGCCTGGTTATATGGCTGCGGCAAACTTATTGTCTTGGCCTGGGCCACCCACCGGGTAGGACCTTGGAGGGCCTTGGGCTTCAGGGCTGTTCGGTGTCCGTGTTGTGAACACCTGACCGTGGGCAAGCTAATCTCTCCCCCGCACCTATGCCATGAATTCGCCCCGGCAGCCGGTCGCAAGCCGTAAGGGTCCATGTACCTATATGTACTTGGGCCGGGCTCCCATATAGTCGCTTCAGGGCCCAAATATACACCACATGGGTACATGGACCTTGAGGGAAGGCAATTCGCGCGTTCTGAATTCCAGGATGGGCTATTAGGCCCTATAATCCCCATAATCAACTCCATAAAGGGCTTTTCTTAGGGGTCATAGGGTATAATCGCCCGTCCTGGTTGCTACCGAGACGATTCGCGATGGAAGCTGAATAGTGGACGTGCCATTGACACTTCGACTCGGCGATGAAGCCCTCCCTCGGCATCCTTTTCAAAGGCTTGACCCTAGACCCTAAACCCTAAACCCTAAACCCTGAACCCTAAACCCTGAACCCTGAACCCTGAACCCTGAACCCTGAACCCTAACTGCTTCAGAAAAGACGGCAACCAGCGCATCAGCAGCTGAGACAGTGCAGCTGGGATGAAAATGCCACGATGTCTTGTACAACAGCTCAGATCGTAAGCTGCAGGAATCCTTTGCGTCTTAGAGGGGTTCAGGGTTTAGGGTTTATGGGTTTAGGGTTGATGGGGGTAGGGCTTAGGCTGAGCTCTACGGTCTGGCACCCTGAGCCCTAAACCTTCGGTTTCGACTAAACCTTCGGCTTAGGATTTAGGGTAAGAGCCCCAAGCCTGCTCTTGTCCGGCCATTTAGGAATCCTGCAAGGAGGGGAACCTGCACAAAACAAGTAGTTGCTAAGGGCTGGGGTTAACCTTAATTGACCCCTGGACCCCAGGGTTAGGTGCCAACGGTTGCTTGGCCAAGTTTCGAAGATCCATCAGGGTGACCATAAAAACCCTAAACCGCAAACCCTAAATCCTAAACCCTACCTGGACCCCCAAAGTATGTAAAATATTGCCCCAAACCATAAAAACGGACCGTCATTTTACATGATTTGGGGGTGTAGGTAAAGCCTAAACTTTAGGGCTTCGGGGCTTATATAGGGTTCATTTTAGACAACTATGCTTGTCATGTTCCCTTGGGCCTATGAAAAAAAGCAAGATGCAACGTACCGCTTGTGGTGCATGTAGTGGCTCCGTGAAGCAGCCCAATGTTCGCATTGGAATTGGGATCGTTCCATGGGAAAGGGGGAAACCTCCCTCGAACTTTCCCAAGTTGTCCGAACAATAGGAGTACTCACTTCGAGGGACCTCTACTGAAGATGTCAACACGTTATCGAGTGTATTCGCGTATATGTCTTCTCTACCATGGGCTGCCATGCATGTTCGTGCTTGCATTGGTGACGAGTGTCATGGCCAGAACGACATGGGACTCTGAAGCCAAAAACCTAAACCCAAGATAGGGGCCTTCATACTGAGAAGAGAGTGTTGGGGGTGGCGGGGGGTGGGGGGTGGGGGGGGTATGATACTAGAACTACAAAGGGGGCCATAAGGGAATGCGTTAGTCATTACTTCGACTCCTATATTACTCGCAGCACCTGCGTAAACAGCCACGATGCACCTCGACACACTAGACAGCTCAGCTGCAAGCCTTCCTTAACGACTTCCCTCCAACAAAAGGTGATAGTGCTTAGGGTTTAGGGTTTATAGGGTTTAGGGCTTAGGGCTTATAGTGGGTTGAGGAAAAGTGCTTAAATTTCACAGGGGAACCCTTTATAACCCCTTGTTTGCATCCACGCCTCCCAGAGGTTGCTGGGGAGGTTGTTGGGCCTATACCCAAAATCCTTCAACCCTCAACCCTAAAACCTTCTGTCTAGCCACAGCTGAACCCTAAACCTAAGCCCTGACTTCTACCCTCAGAAGAACACTATCCTTCAGGTTCAACACAAAAAAACCCTAAACTCTAAACCCTTTTGCAACTGGGACTTGATGACTGCCAGAACCCTAAAACCCGAAACCAGCCTTCGGGAATTGACTCGGGTGTTTGCGTTGAATGACGTTTTCCGAAGAACCCCCCCTCCCCCTCCAAGAAAAACAAAAAAAAACAGTAAACGCTAAACCTTGGCATTGACTCGGGTGTTTGCGTTGAATGACGTTTTCCGAAGAACCCCCCCTCCCCCTCCAAGAAAAACAAAAAAAAACAGTAAACGCTAAACCTTGGCAAGTTCCCCCTTGTACTAACAATCCTCACAAGGGATTCGAATAGGGGGGGGAGGTACTAGAATCCCTGTTAAGGACTGTTAGTATAGGGGGGAACATCCCAATCTGAAACCCCAAACCCCAAACCCTAAACCACAAACCCGAACCCTAAACCCTAAACCCTAAACCCTAAACCCTAAAACCCTAAACCCCCCAAAAAGGGAGCCCGCCTTGACCAGGAAGGCTGAGATCGTGGCCAAAAGAACGCCCACCGCGGCGTAGGCGAGAAATCCCCGCGAGTTAGCCTCCATCTCTTTGGGACTTCTTGGGGCTTTTATAAGGCTTTGATAAGGCTTTGTAGGGCTGAAAGGGTTTTTGGGGTATGCTCGGGGCTTTTGGGGGCTTGCAGGGTTTCATAGGGCTTATAGGGTTTGTGGGGTTTAGGATGTGTAATTCTTGGGGCTATTGGGGGGCTTAGAAGGGCTTATTGTGCTGATAGGGTCTGTTATAGGGTTTTATGGGGTTCATGGGGCTTAACATGCTTCTGGTTAATTTGGGGTTTATGGGGTTTAGGGTTTGAAATTATAGGGCAGGGTTTAGGGTTGAACGTGAGGGTGGGGTGGGGCCGGGGGGGGGAGGGGGTCCTTTGAGGGCCGGGCCCCTTTAAAAGGAGACTCCGAGCTTGTTCGAGGCTCCCATCTCTTCACTCACAACCTCTCTGCAGTCTCGCTCCATGGTATGTACTCACAGAACGCCGGACATTTCGCGCATAGGGGGGCCACCCCTTCACGCCCTATTGCCCCCTATCTTCACAAGCGTGGCATCTCCGCTTTCTCACCTCCATCTTCGGCTGGCCAAGACCAGCGTGGCATCATGTTCCAAAATTCTCGCGGCATCTTGCAGTGCGTTGCATCATGCTCCAAATTCCCATGCAACCAGGACTCCCACCTGCAGACCAGGAATTCAAGGGTGGCAGCGTAAATTGTTGCTGAATTCATGATGCAATCCAATTCAGGGGCCTGTTTCTTGTCGAGACACGCCATTGCTCACACGCATTGCCAGCGGACAGATATCATGTCGCGCAGGAGGTCAGGCAGGCAGTGTATCGATCATTCGGAATTCCCATGCAATGGCCACTTCATGCAAATCGTCATAGTCATCATCAGAGGGGCGACTCCTCTTGCAGGCACCTCTTTCCAGTGGTCCAGCGACAGCCCAGCTCATCTTACGATCTGCCATGGCTGTTTACTAGAGTATGCCCAATACATGCAAGGGGGAGCACACACACAAAGAGAGAGGAGGGAGAGCAAGAAGGAGGGAGCTTACAGATGTTGGCGGATACACTACTTCAAGATATCGTCTGTTATGTCTATCCTCATCATCGTCATAATCCCACACCACCGCCCGTCCCCCCCTTTGTCCCCCCGGCTTTTCATGTTGTTTGTTTTGGTACCCCATTTCCCGATCATTCAAATATTTACTCCGTTCCTGCTGCGCCCAGACCTGTCTCTGCCCGCATGAGGGCAGCAGCCCAACCTCTTCATCGGGAATTCAGGACTTGAGTTCGGTTCCCTCAAGATCCCAAGGGTCCCCGAGAAAGCCTAGGAAAATTCGAACAAGAAAGCCTCCCCACATCCAAAGGAAAAGGGTTCCAAGGTTGCAAAACAATAAGTCCCTACCTTGGGAACATGTTCCCCCTAAGACTAATCCTTCCCGAATAGGGATTCTAGTACCCCCTATTCTGATCCCGATGAAGGACTGCTTCTCTAAGTTTAAGGGGAACATCCCAATCCCTTCCTTAAGAGCGTGAAATATGGGGGGGCCTGAATGATAAGAAGAGGGTTTTGAAAATGATTAGAGTATAATGACAAAGGGACATAAGGGAATACTACCAGTGATTATTAACCCCTCAACAATAAACCCTAAACCCTAAACCCTAAGTGCGTCTTCACAGCATGTGCAGCGCCAGCCTGCCAGGGACCCGCAGCGTCAGGAGGCGCCGACCACGGGTGCCAGGACACTGCGAAGCCTTCGCCTTTAGGGTTTAGGGTTTAGGGCTTAGGGCTTAGGGTTTAGGGTTTAGGGTTGAAGGTTAGGGGATGATATTGGGTATTGTGGCCTCGAACCCCCAGAACAATGGCCGACAACCCAGCGCGAAACCTCGACAAAACGCGCATTACAAAGCCAAAATGACTCTTGGCAGACCTGGAACCCTGTTATTGTCATAAGAGTACCGTTTCTTTGGATGGTTACTTTACAAGGGAACCTTGAACCAAGAAACAAGGCAAAAGGGTACCACTGGGATACCATGTACCCTACCCCCAAACTACCAAGGATTTCGTAAGTTGGCCCTAAAGCCTTAAAGCCCTAAAGCCCTAAAGCCCTAAAACCCCTGAAACCCTAAACCCCTACAATCCTGGAACCCTAAAGCCCTGAAGCCCTAAAACGTTTTCGGGCAAAGAGGAGCTTTTAGAACCCCTGCCGAATCTACCTTGGAAGCTACTACGAAACTGTAGGTAAATAGGGTCCCAAGCAAGCAACATGTCTGTCACTCTCACGACCCTGCACACACGCTCACACTGTGTCCAAAGGTTCTAGCCGTTTCCAGCAACCAAAAAACCTATCAACTTTCTTACCCTAAGGGTCCATGTACCTAAATAGGGTCTACTTGGGCCTTAAAGTACCTCCTTTATAGGGACTTTGGGGCCCAAGTATATGATACCCTAAACCCTAAACCCTAAACCCTAAACCCTAAACCCTAAACCCTAAACCCTAAACCCTAATGACGTACATGGGTTATACGCACATGTTCACCCGAATTCTTCAGGACGACCGGCCTTCCGGGCTCACTGAGGGGTAGCTATACCTGGGAGGCACTTCGTCTGCTGGGGTGTAGGGTTTAGGGTTTAGGGTTTAGGGTTTAGGGTTTAGGGTTTAGGGTTTAGGGTGTAAGAGTTTAGGGCGGCTCTTCGTTGGGGTGTAGTGCTGAAGGCTTCGGGTTGGGATTTCCCTTCTCGCGTGGGAGACAAATGGGTTTAGGAATTCAGAGTTGTTGGGGGCTTGTACTTGGAGGTTCAGGGTAATGACTTATTAACCCAATTATATCTGTACTTATAACCCACTTACAACCACGTTAGGGCACTTAAGGGGCTTACAAGTGGGTCATAAGCACAGATACAGTTTTGTTTAACAAGTGCCATGAACCTCCAAGTGGGGAGCCTTCAGATCAGCTTCCATGGTTCAGACTTTCAGGTCTCAGGGTCCATTCTGGGAAGTCCCTAAACCCTAAACCCTAAACCCTCAACCCTGAACTCTAAACCCTAAACCCTAAAGGTCCAATCTACCTGATTGCCCTAAGGGCCTAAGGGTCCCTGGGCCCCAAAGTTCCTATGAAACACCTTCAGTTTGTGAGGGGGGTGGGGCTGGGGCCCCATTATAGATCCCCAACTGTGGCTTTTCCTGGGAGCTGGGTATAATTTGAAAAACCCATTTCAGATTTCTTGTTGGTTATGGACTTGTCGGTGTTAGCTATGGTTTGGTTCTCTAGACCACAACGAATAGGTCGTGAGACCCTTCAGTGAAGGGTTGACGTGAAATAAGCTGGGAAAGGTCGAAAATGGTCCTATCCCCATTTCAGACCTCCGATTTCCTGACGCTCAAGGGTCACCATTCCAGACCCCCACAAGCTGAGCGGATCCTATGCATAGGCAGAGGCGGAAATGCGACAGTTGCTAGCAGAAGGTCCATGAGCTAGTGATAAGTAGCTACCAACTAAGAAAGCTTGCGACTACCAAATGGGATTGTAGAGTGCCTTTCTTCCTAGGTGTCCAGTAACCTGGGGGAATTAAAGGTAAACCTTTGGGATAAAAGGCGATTATACTACCCTGAAAAGGTTAAAGGTTACCGACTCTACCACTAGGTCTTGTAGTATGGGTATGGAGTCCTGAAGGGTTCACCAGGCCCCAGGCCTAAACCAGGAGGATGTTGGGCAAAGGGTCGGCAGCTCCGAGAGGGATGTCTTCTAAGGGATAGCTTCCTTATTCCGGGTGCCTATTCGCTGAGGGAGTTCCACAATTTTGAGGTCAATTCATTCAGCGGTCGCACCTGGCCACCTGGATTCTATTCACTCCCTATACGCACTCAAGCACTAAGTGAGCCGAAGCTCTGACTGATCCCTAAATCCCACGTGGAACCACTCCGGACAGACAAGCCCTACCCTCCCTACCACCCCACAACCGTCCCTAAACACGTGAAAAACGCCCTGACTGACCCGAAAACACCCTGAGACCCTAAGGCCCCCCCAACCTGAAAGCCCTAAACCCTAAACCCTAAACCTAAACCCTAAACCCTAAACCCTAAACCCTAAACACACACAGTAGAGACAAACGGTTAGACTCCAAACAAATGGCCTGAAGACGTGCAGCATCTCCGACGCCTTGCGACTTGCGGCTGTAGTGTCCATGGGGATTCAGAATTCAGACATTCTCACGCCAGGATCCTCAAAATGACCAGAGAGCCCCAACACCCCTTAACTAAAGATACGATACCTTAACTTAAACATAAAAGAGTGCGTATTATACCTTGTTTTCTTAAGGGCCACCATGCTTTCTTAGGGATGGTGGGTTGTATCCCCACTCCATGAATCTCCCCGGCCTCCTCCTCCCCAAGACACTCCCTCAAGGACCCCAGAAGATCACCCGAAACCCAAAACCCTAAACCCTAAACCCTAAACCCTCGAAACCCTACTGGGATGGCCCTTTAAACGCCTCTAAGACATCTTGAGTATGATCCTCTTAAACCCAAGAAGGGAAACATGAAACCTGAAGGTTCTGAGGTCCCTCCACCACAAGGGTTTAGGGTTTAGGGTTTAGGGTTCAGGGTTTAGGGGTTAACGCCCAAAAAGATTGCCTCAAATCAAAGACCCGCGTGCAAAAGAAGCCAAAGAATTTCAATGAGGGTCTTTGGCTGCCATTGCTTCTCTTCTCGTTGAGCCTCTTTGAGTTTGATTGCTGCTTACCCTGAGTCCCATGTCCAGTTCACAAAACCTTCAACATCTAGCTTGTGCGGTGTCACTGACTTATGCAGAGTTGCGTTGGTGACTAACAGCGCGGCGGCTCGCAGGGTGGAAGGCTTGGAAGTGCTGTGTAATCATTCAATGGCCTCGAGAAGTCTAGTTCATGGTGGGGATAATTTTGAAAAAAATCAATCGTTATTCCTTGTTGGGTTTAAGTACCCTTAAACATGTAAAATGTTACCCAACTATGACAAAAAAGTAGGGCTCAGTGATTTAGCGCCGTTTTGAGTCTGACTGCGTGGGATGGAGCGATATTGAGCTGGATTGAGCTAGATTGAATGAGATTGAGAGCGACTGTGATAAACCCTAAGCCATGGGATGTTCCCCCCCTCATACGAACAGTCTTTACTAGGGATTGTAATAAGGGGATACTATAAGCCCCATGAAGAACTGTTAGCATAAGGGGGAACATCCCAAACCCTAAGCCCTAAACCCCCCAGGAGAAGTCGATTTGAAGCGCTCCAAGCCATACAGTTTAGGGATAGTTTGGGGCTTCGGATTCTATATAGCGGGTTCTAGAATCCCGATTCAGGACTGCTAGTATAAGGGGGCAACAGAATAACCCCCACCCTCCCCCCCCCCAAAAAAAAAAAGACGAAGCCACCTTCTCAATGAAGGTGCCGGTGGAAGCCGTGAGGACCTCAGAGCTTTGAGACTTTTTTTGAGGGGGTTTAGGGTTTAGGGTTTAGGGTTTAGGGTTTAGGGTTTAGGGTTTAGGGTTTGGGGTTTACGGTTTAGGGGACCTCTCGACCTTAAGTTGTTTAGGGCTTTTAGGGTTAACCCGCAATTTGTACTCGAAAGGTGGGTTCTGAATGTCCGCCCGCAGACGCAAATAGGAATGCCTGAGTCGTCGAGTGCCCTGGCCAGCAAAGGCTTTACAACTCTACTCGTGGGGGTTAGGGCTTTTGTCCTTGAAAGTCTACATACCCAGACCTCGTCAAAAGCCCATGATATGCTACGAACCCATGAGGGGTTTTGCAGAGATAGAAAAAAAGTCAAAGCCCCATAGAAACTCCACGAATCCTTGGGAAGACTCTCTCAGAGGCTCTGGGAATTACACCCTAACCCCTAACCCCTAACCCCTAACCCCTAAACCCTAAACCCTAAACCCTAAACCCCAGGAAAGGGGCTCCAATCAGAGCTGGCAGGATCCAGCTGGAGAGAAGGGGCATGTAGGCGTTCCTCCACAGGGCTTAGGGTTTAGGGTTTAGGGTTTAGGGTTTACTCAACTACCCCGTAAGAAAGGAAAATAGGTTCAGGGTTTTCTTGTTGGGGGTTTGGGGTTTAGGGTTTGGGGTTTAGGGTTTAAGGTTGAGTCCTAAATTGCATATAGGTCCTACACTGCATTTCGGGATCCTTACGATGATCCCCGCAAGGCACTTTCCTTAGTCAAGGGGCATTGCTCTAGCTGGGTTTTGCTTTCTGGCTCTTAGCAAACTCTAAACCCTAAACCCTAAACCCCTAAACCCCTAAACCCTAAACCCGAAACCCTAAACCCTAAAGCCATCTGAAGCAGTGGGGGAGTTGGGTACCAGGCACCTCAGTGCCCTAATCCCTGCCAGGGAGGCTTGCGTGATCAGACAGCTGGCGCATCTGCCGGATGCTGAACTTGGAGTTTAAAAGCATGAAGTGGCCAGCTCTTGAAATTGGGATTCTTCTCTTGCTATGAGTATATATATATATATGCATGTCATGTGATATAAAGTGTGTATACATATCGTATCAATTTCGAAAGACACATATATGTATATATACACATATATATATATATATCATGCCTGCGGTCTGCGAGATGGTCGACGTCATGGATCCGCTCGCTGCACCAGTTGACCTTGAAGTCTGGGGGGGGGGGGGCGGGGGTTCTCATCCTGCACTTCCAGGGGCTAGGTTTAGGGTTTAGGGTTTAGGATTTAGGATTTAGGGTTTAGGGCTTTGGCAGATTCAACACGTCGACAATGAACAGGGCTGGAAAACGGTCAAGAAAAAGCGAGGAAACTGCAGATTGCCGATGGGAACGCCACGGTTCATACTCCAGCTTCCGTGGATGTTTGGGGTTTCGGGTTTCGGGTTTCGGGCTTAGGGAAATCCCAAGCCCTAAGCCCTAAACCCACTGCGTCCGGCCCGAGTCACAGTTTCGAACGCGGGCCTGGGCTGATGAGCACTCTAATCTAACTTGGAGTTTAGGGTTTAGGGGTCTCAGGGCTTTAAGCCCTAGGGATTTTAGGGTTCAGGGTCCCCACTGCAAGCCTATAACTGTACAGGGTTTCGGGTTTAGGCTTAGGGTGTACTCTACAAGCCACATAAACCCAAGCCCTAGAGGGTCAAAGACTCGTCGCGGGGGGGGCATTCTTCCCTAAGCTCTAAACCCGAAGCCCCAAATCCACTTCGGGAACAATGTCATATAGAGAGCCCCGTGGTGCCTACAGGGGCACTCGGATTTAAGGCAACACCCCACTGGGAAACCCTTTTTGCAAGTCTACTTCGTATGCCCTAGAAACCCTCTTATAAAACCCCATAAACCACCTTATTAACCCTACTTTACTGAGTCAAAAGGGCTTCCAAGCAACTCCCTAAACCCTAAACCCTAAACCCTAAACCCTAGACTTAGTGATGTGCTTGCTTGGTCTCCTCGGAATCTTCAAACGAGAGGAAGCCCACTCCTGAACCCCCAACACCTCAAGAGCTCCAAGTTCTGAAGCCCCAACAACGTTTGGGGTTTAGGATTTGTTTAGGGTTTAGGGTTTAGGGTTTAGGGTTTAGGGTTTAGGGTTTAGGGCTCAAAACCTAAGCCCTAAACCCTTTGAACACGGACTTGTCGGCAGCGATAGCCAAGCCTGAGAGCAACTGGCCCACTCCTACTGAGCGAGGCCAGCAAAACCTGCTCAAGAACCCTCTAGTCAAGAGGATCTAATCCCCCCTACCCCCCCCCCCTTCCCCCTGCCCCCCCCCTACCCCCACGCCCCCTCCCCCCAAACCCTAAAAACTAACCCTAAACCTAACCCCCCCCCCCCCCCCCCGCCCCCTCAAAAAAGAAAACCCCCTGAAGCCTTTTCAAAAAAGAAAACTCGAAAGCCCTGAAGCGGGATGTTTCTTTTCATAGCCCTTGATGGGGATTATTATCCCCCCCCCCAAAGGAGCTGTTCGTTTAGGGCCCTTACAGCCTTCAATCGGGACTATCGTAACCCCATTTTGATCCATATTAAGAAGCTGTTAGTAGAAGGAGGAACATCCCAACCCTAAACTCCGTTGCATTGAACGTCTCTCCTTAGGGATTGAAGTAGCCCCTGTTCTAATCCCTTGTAAGGAGCTGTTTCCCTAAACCCTAAACCCTAAACCCTAAACCCTGAACCCTAAAGCCTAAACCCTAAACAGAACAGCCCAAGCGGAAGCCCCTGAAACAGCAGCCCAGGTGCCAGAGGATCTTGTTCGTTGGCTCGGCGGCGGACTTCGCCTGCCCATGATAGCGGGTCATAGAAACAGGGTGTGGGGTTTAGGGTTTAGGGTTTAGGGTTTGGGGTTTGGGGTTTGGGGTTTAGGGTTTGGGGTTTAGGGGTTTAAGCACAAGTCGTGCTTGAAGGGCTCAGGGCTGCGGGCCGAGGGCTGTAGGAAGTCTAAACACACGCTTACGAACAGAGAGTGTTAGTTTTGAGTCGCATATGTTGGGATGTTCCCCCTTATACTAACAGTCCTTCATACATTCAGGACTGTCAGAAAAGGGGGAACATCCCAAGGTACCCCAAAGAGAATAGAATCCCTTAAAGGGACCCACCAAAAAAAAATCCCCTTTCTTCAGAAACCCACCATGTGTGCCACAAAGGCCGGTAGGTCACCAAAAAAGGGAAGTCGGAAGGTGTTCAGTTGGGTACCAACAAAGACTCGATCGTTTAAGCCCTAAAGCCCTAAATCCTACACGGATTTGGACGGCTGGGGAGGAGGGAGAAAGGGGGAGTTCAGGTTTTACAGGGTTTAGCCGCGGTCGGTCTTTTCCCAGATTTTGCACATACATGCGAGCCTGACTCTTAGGGTAGCTACATGCTCGCTTGGTATGGGCCCTCACACTAAGGGCCCATGCAACTGTTAACGTAACTATACCCTTTAACTGAATAGTGCCCAATCTTTTGCCCCAATAGTCCCCCTACGTTCTCGATCAAGTTTTCGAGCCTCGTAAGATGGGAACTAGGCATGACCCCAAACCCTTAAAAGGGAGCCTAAACCCTAACCCCCTAAACCCGAAACCCTAAACCCTAAATTAACACTACAAACCCTATACACCCTAAAGCACGGTTCGGGGCCTCGATGCCCTGAACTTCGATCTTCGAAGTCTCTAAGCCCTGAAGACTAAGCCCTGTTTACAGAGGTTTGGGGTTTAGGGTTTAGGGCTAGGGGGCCCTGAAAGAGGGCAGGGACTGAATGCCCCGCCCTTTGGGCTGATAGAGGGTGTCTCCTACCCTCGGCTGCTTCTTCGCATCTGGACGCGACTATTCTAACCCCTGTAAACCCCAAACTCTTCCTTCAGAACCCCAAGACTACTTCGCCTTACCCCTTCTAAAGCCCAGGCTCTTAAGAACCCTAAGACAACTTCGATGTTTGCCCATGAGCCTGACAAGGGGGATTTGATCATCAGAACCTACAAAGAAAAGAAAGATTGGCTCTTAAGATGGCAGTAGTACCTCAGGCCACCCTTGAGGCTTCGAGCCTCTTCTCCAGCAAGTGTCTGTCAGTTATGAGTCGGAGACCCCGTAAAGGCTTTTCTAGTAGGTGTCTGTAAGTTGTGAGTCGGAAACCCTTAAAGGGTTCAGGGTTCAAGGTTCAGGGTTCTTCGAAACCCGCAGCAAAGGGTAGGAGTCTCGGCTCTAGGGGTTGAGGGACTTAAGTGGCTTCAGGAATTCGCGGGAATCGGGTGTTTACGGTTGTTAGCCCCCCGTGAAATTCCAAAGCTTTAGCCAGGGCGGGTCCGCCTCAGCCTCGCTTGGCGTCTCCAGTTCCGCCAGCTTTGTTCCTAGGATCAAGGCTACTATCTGCGAGAGAACCCCAAAGCATATATAATAATACTCCCTATGTTGCTTAGAAGGAAGACTACTTTGTGTTTTTGGGGTTCTGAAGCAATTGGTACTAGGATGTAGGGGTTTCACGGCGTGGACCTTCACGCAAAGGCCAACATGGGTGCCACCCTACACCCTAAACCCTCAACCCTCAACCTTTATTTTTGCTGCCGGGCTGTTGCAGTTTGCCGGGGTAAGTTTTCCCAATACTCCCTAAACCTACAGCCCACACCCTAAGTTCCATGTTGCGAGATGTTGCGAGGACTTGCTTTGGGCGAACCAGTCGTGCACCTCCTCAGTCTAGAATTGCGCCTGAGGCCCATCCCATCACCCCTAATCTGCACCCTGAACCCTTTTTGAGCAACGGGTTACCCTGAACCCTAGACCCTAAACAACCCTAAACCCATCTAACCCTGAACCCTAAACCCTAAACCCTAAACTCTGAACCCTGAACCCTAAACCCTAGACCCTAGACCCTAGACCCTACCCATCCCATCTTCAGCCTAACAACTGAGGGCTTGCTCGCGCAGCCGCGTCCAGCCTTTTCGGCCCTGGCAGGTTCAGGCTCAGGGTGCGGGGCTTAACTTGGAGCTGAACTCAAATCATACTCTTGGAGCTGCTTATTCTAAGTCCCCTCATAGAACTTGCAGGCAAAAGAATAAGCTTGAGATTCTTCAGGTAGACTGTGGGCCCTTCTTATTCCAAACGATCAGCATACCACCACACAGACCCAGAGGCCCAAAAGACATAGGGTTCAGCCCTGAAATTCATGTGCTAGACTTGTGTGGCCCCAACATGTAGCAGAGCCTCAAGCCCACTGCGCCTCCCCCCCTCCTAAGCCCCCCCAAAACCCCCTCCCTTCCCCCGCCCCTCCCCCCACCCGAAACCCTTCCCACTCCTCCCCCCCACACCCACCGCCACAGGCCTTGCAAACGCAGGCGGCGGGGCTGGCAGGGCTCTTGTCACCCTGGCGGATGCGCATGTTTTTGCCGGTTCTCTTTCTAGACCGGCCCTAAACCCTCTAAATCCTAAAATATGAATACTTCAATAACACCATATAATATACCTTACTCATACCTTCAGACTTCCTTCATGGAGCCTTAATACCACCTTCCGCAACAATGCCTTCATCATACCTGGCCTTAATAAAACCTTAACAATACCATAATGGCATCTTAATCATGCCTTAAGAACTCATACCTTAGTAAATTCCGGATCTTTGTTTGAAGAACACCGTAGAGGAACCGTTTCGACAACACTGCAGTTTCCATTGGGTACCATACGGCGTCTCGACCCACAACCCTAAAAGCGAAACTCTGGATCCTGAACCCATGGATCCGGAACCCCTGCTCATTATAGTTCTCGTAGGATCAAACATAGCCCACAAAGCTTCCATGGCTTTGGGGGAGGAAAATACTGCACCAATGTTGGGGTACTATTTTACAAAAAGATCATTTTTGGTTCCTTATTGGGTTGAAGTATTCCTAAACATGTAAAATGATTTTCAACACCCTACACCCTAAACCCTAAAACCCCAGACCCAGTATAGGGGTCAAGAGCCTAAACCCTAAACCCGAAACCCTAAAACCTAAACCCTAAACCCTAAACCCTAAACCCTAAGCCCTAAGCCCTCAGCGAAAGCCTCGGCATCGCCCGCCCCTATTTCCGCAGCTGCCATGGCCGCCTCGCCTCAGGGCTGGGTTTAGGGTTCAGGGTTCAGGGTTCAGGGTTCAGGGTTCAGGGTTCAGGGTTCAGGGTTCAGGGTTTAGGGTTTAGGGTTTAGGCCGCGCACTTGGCTTGGCTTGAGCTTGCTTTGGGAGTTTTCGGGTTTATAGGGTTTAGAGGGTTTAGGGTTAATTGGGTTGATTGGGTCAAGGGTTTATAGGTTTAGGGTTTCTAGGATTTCGGGTTTATAGGGAGGTTTGGGGTTTCTAGGGTTTAGAGTTTAGGGCTTAGGGTTGGGGGGGGGGGGGGGGGTGTTTGAGCTGGGTCTGCTTTTTACCCTAAACCCTAAACCCTAAACCCTAAACCCTAGACCCTAGACCCTAGACCCTAAACCCTTTCGAGGCTTTGGGCCACCTGGTAAGCCCTAACAGGCTTTGGGTCGACAAGGGGAGGTCGGAAGTTTAGGTTTAGGGTTTGAAAGAATGTTGACGAGGGTTTAGGGTTTAGGGTTTAGGGTCTAGGGTTTGAAAACTGTCGCAGGCTACAAGTTGCAGGGCCCAAAGCCCTTTCAACTGAGGGAAGGGCCAACAACTGGAATCTAGATTCGGATCCTTCTTGGTGCTGTTACTTCTTTTTGGCTTGGAGTTTAGGATCTTTTCTTTTTATTCACATACTAGGGGACTTGGGGATCCTTTTTTTAGAAGGGATGTCAATCAATTCGCGGCGAGGCAAGGAATAGAGAAGTTCACTGCAAGAGGGTTTAGGGTTGGGATGCGCCCCCTTTCTTCTAACAGTCCTTCATACGGATCATAGTAGGGGTACTAGAATCCCTAGGAAGGGCGTATGAAGGACTGTTTGTATAAGGGGGAACGTCCCAAGCACCTACTTGCATGTAGAGCTTCGGGCCTACATATAGAGGACTTGGAGAACTCTATGTTCGGGAGGCTGGAGCCTGGAAAACGAAAGACTTCCTTAAGAATTCTGTGGACCAAAACCTGGACACTCACGAGATTGAGATTGGTGAGGTGATTAGAATGCTATTTTGGCAGATTCACTTGCCTTCATGAGGGATTTTGTTTCATGTGGATCGCAGAATTCTCAGTGGGTTGTCCCAACCACGAAGAAAGCAGCTAGGTTTGGGGGATCTTGAAGTTACAAGGCTTTTAACCTCAGAACCCTTCAAAGCAGTTCTTAAGGGGCTCCCCTATATAATCCTTTGTATACCCTAAATGCCCTAAATGCCCTAAACCCTAAACCCTAAACCCTAAACCCTAAACCCTAAACCCTAAACCCTAACCAAGTTGCTGGCAGCCAGTTTGGCTGCCTCGCGGCCGCGCCCGACGCCGATTCGGCGAGGTGGGAGCCGCTAACAGAGAGTGCAGACACGATGCTTAGGGTTTAGGGTTTTAGGGTTTTAGGGTTTTAGGGTTTTAGGGTTTAGGGTTTAGGGTTCTTAACCCTTCAAGGGAGAGGTTTCCCGTACTTTACTCTTGATATGGCCTTTATCTTCCCCTAGAGGATCTTTAAACAACAGGGTCCGCAAACCCAAAGGTACAACCTACGGTAGCCAAGAGCCCGAAGTACCTAAGGGGGTTAAGGTTTAGAGGTTGGGGTTTATGGGGTTTAGGGTTTAGGGTCAAGGGTTAAGGGTTGAGGGGTTTTGGGGTTTGGGTGTGAGGGGAGGAGTTGGGGCCTACGCCGCAAGCCCCCTTGACCTTCAGGGGTGGTTGGGGCTCCCAAAATCTTGTTAAAGCATCACCAGTCCCTAAACCCGAAACCCTAAACCCTAAACCCGAACCCCTCTTGCAAAAAACGCCCTAAGCCCTAAACCCCTTTCCATTTCGGACTCTCAAAGCGACCTGCGCAGGACCCCGAGGAAAAACCCCCCCCCTCCCCCCTCCCCCCGGAACCCCTTTACTTCAGGAACCTTCCCTTTAGACCCTTTAGATGCTAATCAGGGTTTAGGGTTAGGGTCCCTTTAGATGATGATCATATTCCCTAGTTGAGGAGCCTTCCTTCCTTACATCATATATGTATAGTCTAAAGTTGGCTTTTTTACAGCTACTACTGTATTCACAAATCATGACAAAAAGCAGAACTGAAAAGGATCACGATGTAGCAAGATATATACATATTTTTATATATGTATGTATGTATATATATATCTATATGTTCTGGGAAAGTGCCCCGGACCCTTTTTTCCGGATCGCTCGCGGCAGGAACGCCGCGCGGTCCGCGCCGCAGTCCCTGGCAACTGTCTCATATGGGCCTCTTGGTGCGTAGTCTTTCTAAATTTTAAAAAAACACACGTAAATAAATATACATTTTTGTATATATATATATATATATGGGGTCTTTTAGGGTTGAGGGTTTATCGTTTAGGGTTTAGGGTTTCTGTAAGGAGATGACAGTGTTCTGTCTAGACTTACCATGGGGTTGTTCTCAGGTTCCTGACTACCTGAAGATCCCAAAGCCTAAGGGTCCATGTACCTGTACAGTATATACTTAGGCCCTAAAGCTACTATATGGGAACCCCCTTTAAGGCCCAAGTATATACTATATAGGTACATGGACCCTTAGGGAAAGCCTGCTTCCTACTTTCCCATTGGCCACCCAAGAATCCTATCAATGGGGGTTCTGCAAGGTTCGGCCTTGTTGTTCTGTCTTGCGCCCGAGTGCGGAAACTTAGGCTGCATGAGTGATTGAGTTTAGGGTTTAAAGTTTAGGCTTTTGGGGTTGTAGGCCCAAGATGAAGATTGGAGAGCCAGCTTCCAAACGAAGCAAATGGTTCTTCCACGCGCATCGAAGCCCTAAGTTAAGCCCCACAGCACCATGAACAAAAAAAAGCAAAAACATCACATGAAGCACCTATAAAACAGCATAAGCCCTGTATGCCCCTGCAAAGGCTCCATGTATCTTCCGAACACCCTTAAACAGTCCTTTGGCGGCAGTGGCGGCGGCTTCCCTTGCAGGGCTTGCAGGGATATCTGGAAGGACCTCCAAACTTGACACCCCTTGCTGCTTGAATAACTGTGCCCAAAACAGCCATTGAGGGATTCCTACTCTTGTATACTGGAATATTATTCTACCATTTCCTAAGTGGTAAGGATTCCTACTCTTGTTTACTAGTATATGAAACCAAAATTTCTTACATTCTAAACATTCCTACTCTTGTTTACTCGTATATTATTCTTAAAATTTCTTGAATTGGAAGGGTTCCTGCTCCCCACCTCCCCCGCTACCCCCCCCCCCCCCCCCCCCCCCTCCCCCTCCCCCCCCCCCCCCCTCCCCCCCCCCCCCCCCCTCCCCCTCCCCCCCCCCCCCCCCCCCCCCTCCCCCTCCCCCCCCCCCCCCCCCCTCCCCCTCCCCCCCCCCCCCCCCCCCCCCTCCCCCCTCCCTCCCCCCCCCCCCCCCCCCCCTCCCCCCCCCCCCCCCCCCCCCCCCCCCCTCCCCCTCCCCCCCCCCCCCCCCCTCCCCTCCCCCCCCCCCGCCCCCCCCCCCCCCTCCCCCCCGCCCCCACCCTAGACTTTCTGGTGCTTGGATGCTTGACCTGCATGGGTATGTGGAAGAAAATGCATCTATGCAGTCATATCTACACATACACCTATACACCTATCGTTCGGCCCATTTACTTCAGGCTTCGTGGGCTCGGGGCTGAATACATGTCCAAGGCCTGCAGCTTCGGAACGCCGCACGAACGTTCTGCCTATCTCGTGCTAAGCTAACTTGAATCAAGTTATGGGTGTCTCCCAAGTCAGGGGGTACACTAATTCAACCCCTCCCCCATTAAAAAAAACACACACACACACACCATAAGCCTTATTATTCGAACCTCCTATTTTGGCGGCACTTAAGAAGGGAACCTGGAACCCAGAAAAAGGGTCAAAGAGTACCACGAGTCTATCAAGAACCCTAAACCTCAAACCATAAAGGGAGGTAAGCCCTAAACCTGAACCCTAAGTTTCCAACCCCCAAAAAAAGGGGTAAAAGGGTACCACTTGTCTACCACCCTAAAACCCTAAGCCTCTAAGCCCCTAAACCCCTAAACCCCTAAGCCCTAAAACCCCAAAACCCCTAAACCCCTAAGCCCTAAACCCCTAAGCCCCTAAACCCCTAAACCGCGAATATCAACCATGCTTTTCAGCCCAGCAGCCAAAGCAAAGGGCCCGCTTGCCTTCGCGGTTTGTGTCCAAAGGAGACGTGCGAAGAAACCAAGGAAGGGCTTAGGCTAGGGTTTAGGGTTTAGGGTTTAAGGTGTAGGGTTTCGACTCTTGTAGGGTTTAGGGCTGTGTGCCCCAATCGATGTTGCCTGATCAGTAGCCGCCTGTCTCCCTAAACCCTAAACCCTAAACCCTAAACCCTAAACCCTAAACCCTAAACCCTAAACCCTAAACCCTAAACCCTAAACCCTAAACCCTAAACCCTAAACCCTAAACCCTAAACCCTAACCTAAACCCTAAACCCTAAACCCTAAACCCTAAACCCTAAACCCTAAACCCTAAACCCTAAACCCTAAACCCTAAACCCTAAACCCTAAACCCTAAACCCTAAACCCTAAACCCTAAACCCTAAACCCTAAACCCTAAACCCGAAACCCTAAACCCTAAACCCGGAACCCACCAAACTCCGCAGCAGGAGCCGCAACCAAGCCCTAAACGCTAAAACCTGAACATGGAAAGGTCTTCAGACCCGGGTTGTGCTCCAAAGAAAGATACCAGGCAACACCCGAACAACATTGGTCATCTCAGAAAAGCAATGGAGCTTTCACTGTGCAACCAAAAAAAGTTTTCGGGTTTAGGGGCAAGTAGGGCCGAGAAAGCCCGAACTAGCTATCAGAAACCAGAAGAAAGGGGGGGGGGGAGGGGGGGGGGGGGGAGGGTCCATTTTGGGGGGTCTCATGTTGTTTACACGGGATCCTCGAAAGATGGGAAGAAGGTTCTTCTGGACAACCTCAGACCCCAGCCATCCCTGTACCTGGCAACAAAAGCTAGAAAACCACATGTCATGGGTTTCCATACTACCCCCTCTCGGGGTAGTATGGGGGGGGGGGGGGGTTGTAGGGAAACCCATGACAATCGGTAAGGACATTTCCTTTTCCCCTGAAGGTCAACCTATGGTGGCGCAAGGACAGGCCTGAACCCTCACTCCTAAACAGGAAACCCTGCTTGAACCCGGCGCCTCAGCCCTAAATTCTCAGAAGCCCCAAACCCCAAACCCCAAAACCCCAAAACCCCAAACCCCCAAACCCCTAAAACCCTAAAACCCTAAAACCCTCAAACCCTCAAACCCTAAAACCCTAAAACCCTCAAACCCTCAAACCCTCAAACCCTAAAACCCTGAAACCCTGAAACCCTGAAACCCTATAAAACCCTCAAACCCTCAAACCCTAAAACCCTCAGATCCCAATTCCCCTGCCGCCGTGCCGCAGAGCTGGCCGTAGCTCTTGGATGGCTGGTCCTTTGCTTCTGGGGCTTTAGGGTTTAGGGTCGAGGGGGGCTTCCCTCAACCTAAAACCACCGAAACCCCAAAACAACATACATATATATATATATATGTATATATACACATATATACATGTATGTATATGGTCACTTCTCTGCTCTAAGATATGGCCCATTTTGGGGGGGTCCTGATTCTGAGGCGGGCCCCGCTTATTCAGGGTACACCAAAAAGGGACGATACTTTTGAGAACTGCCCATATCTGTGTATATATAGTTGTATATATATATATATATAGGCGGCACACAACCGTGCAATCCTTGTTGTAGGAACTCCTCCAAAAAATCTCCACGCAAAATGACACTAATGAAACGTAGTTATTTGTAATGATGAAATGGAATCACATGAATAGGTTCTAGAAGAAAAAACCTAACGTTAGTTGAATCTTGTAGTGCGGACACAAAATTGCTAGATATTACCCGGTACCGAAGCGGGCGCGTACCACGACTCCAGTCGTCGGGGGGATGGGGGTTTAGGGTTTAGGGTTCAGGGTTCAGGGTTTAGGGTTTAGGGTTTGAGGGACCGAACAAACTGTAGGGATCCCCGGGCTTTTCCAAGCCACCCTGTCGCTGGGCTTCATGGGGTCCTAGGGGAACAAGACAACCCAGCACAATGGTAGGCATGATATGTATAAACATATACTATATGTTTATACAGTATGTATATGTATGCTGCGAAGGGGAGAGCCCTAATATCTCACCTTTCTATTCTCTACATCCCTGCAAGTTCCGTTCTTAAGATGCCGCGCCATGCGCGCGTTCTCCAATCAAAGCATCGATAGCTGACAAAACTTCTACAATGCCCCGGCTGTTTTTGCATCCAGCCTGCACTGCTTCTGCCAGGACCACACTCAAGCTGTTCAGGCCCTAAACCCTAAACCCTACTAAACCCTCAACCCTAAACCCTCAACCCTGAACCCTAAATCATCTTCGAGGCAAGCAGCACCTGGTTCGCAGAGTTCCTGGCTCTCAAGGGAGTCAATCTTCCCCTAAGGATGTACCCCTAGGGGGCTCCCCTCCTCATCTGGCCCTTATATCCCCTTGGAGGATCTTTCTAAAAAGGGACCCAAACCCAAGGGTACAACATCAAGATTCCAAGCTGAAACCCACATGAGGTCCAGAGAAGCTGCTGCGCCAAGCACAAAAACATGACTCTCAGACTACCACAAGCCCTAAGCCTAAACCCTAAGCCCTAAAGCCTGCCATTTATTCATGAGGATGCCTTCTGGCACAGGACAAGTCCAGGGCAGTGTAGGTCTGGTGGGAAATGGGCTTGAAGGTGCAGGGTTTACCGGTCAGAGCTGTTTAGGTGTGGAGGGCTTAGGGTTTAGGGTTTAGGGTTTCGGGTTTAGGGTTTAGGCCCCTGTCGCCACATGAGCATAGCCTTTGGGTTTTGAAGGGGAGCAATGCCTCAGTCTCCCTGGGGCAGCTTCCAGCCCACAGGCCTAAACCTACATTCTAGGGTTTAGGGTTTAGGGTTCAGGGTGGGGGACGGGGGGCACTGAATGTAGGGGCTAGCGGCTAAACCCGAAAAAACCCTAAACCACAGGGTGTTCCTCCGGCGAGTTCGTGGGCTTTCGTGGAGAACATGGAGCCAACAACGCCTTGCCCCCGAGATCCCACCACAACTGAAACCCTATGGGCTCAGGATTCAGCCTTCAGTGACTTGAACCGCAAGAGCCCTAAAACAGAAATCCTCAATCCATCCTAGCCCTGAACCCTGAAAACTTTATAGACCCTAAACCCTAAACCCTAAACCCTAAACCCTAAACCCTAAACCCTAAACCCTAGACCCCAGCATCCCGAACGCCATGAAGCCTTCTAAACCGTACAAACACTACAAGCCCTGTAAACCTCTAAAGCCTACAAAAACCGCTGTACAAAAACCCTCTCTAAACCCCAGTTACATAAACCCTACAAACCCTATGTAAACCCTAAACCGACTCTCCAAACCCTATCATGAACCCTACAAGGCCCTACAAACCCTATGCTATGTAGACCCTAAACCAACTCGACCCTAAACCCTAAACCCTAAACCCAAAACCAACTCAACCCCCCTTCAACTCTGACTGCGACATGGGCGTCGCAGCTGCAGTCAAACTCGAAGCCCGCACGAAGTCGCTGCCGCCGCGCCTCAAGAGTTGGAGGCTTGCGGATACTTATTAACCCAATAACAAGGGGTTTAGGGTTTAGGGTTTAGGGTTTAGGGTTTAGGGCTTAAGGTACTTATTAACCTAATAATCACGGTACTTATACCCCAATTACCACCATGCTCGGGCACTTCAGGGCCTAAATTCGTTTCCGTGCGAATTGCTTAAGAAGCACCCTGAACCTCCAAGTGGAGGTTTAGGGTTCAGGGCTTGAGGGCATTGGGGCTTCAGACCTTCAAGGGGTTGATAGAGCTTTGGGGCTTTAGGCTTAGTAGGGCTTTCGGGTTTATAGTGCTTCAGGGGGCTTTGCAGGGCTTAGGGTCTAGGGTGTTCAGTGTCGATTCTGTTGGGGTCCAGGTATGAGGTGCCTTCTTCGGACCTACCGCGGAACTGTAGTAGTAACCCTGAACCCTCAAACCCCTACATTGGGATGTTCCCCCTTCTGCTAAGAGTCCTTAACAGGGATTCTAGCAAGGGGGGGTGTGCTATAATCCCTAAATTCAGGACTGTTAGTACAAGCGGGAACATCCCCAACCTTCTCACCCAGAACCCTATAAAGAAACACAGACGCCTCGGTGTTCTGCACTTGCACTGCGAAGTCACCACCTTCGGTAGAGCAGCCATGCTCGGCTTCAACTTCAACCGGGGGGGGGAGCGAAAGAGAGGTAACTCGTAACCCCAAACCCGAAACCCTAAACCCTAAACCCTAAGCCTTAAACCCTACAGGGTTTAAGGCTTCGATGCTCACGCTGACTCACGCTCGCACCGGGCGTAAGTTTTAGGGACTGGGTTTTGCGTTTGGCGCAACGGACTCCCGCATTCAACCATGAAGCCAAACCCTTCAAGCCCCCATTCCGAGGGTTTAGGGTTTAGGGTTTAGGGTTCAGGGTTCAGGGTTTAGGGTTTAGGAAGCCGTGTTGCTAGTCTCGCCCAGCAGCCCCAAACCATAGCTTGGGGGCAACCCAACTAAAAGGGTAGGTATAGCCCCTTGTAAGGCCCGGTAGTACCTTCGGGTTAGAGTTCTACCCGGGGCGAATAACGTACCATGAACCTCCAAGTACCTGAAGCTACATCCAAGTTCCCAGTAAGCTTGCGCCATGGTTGTGGAGCTCGCATACAGTAGAGATTGCGAGCGGCCAAAGTAGCAGAAGGTCAGCTCTTCGCCCGGTTGGATCCTCTGGAAGGGCTCTCATAAGGTGGGAGTATGTGACGATCCATGACAGAGCCAGCAGCAACTTGGAGGGGGCGGGCGGGGAGGGGGGGGGCGTGTGCTTCTGTGGGATTTTTAAGACCTGGACAGAGGGCAGTGCCAGCACTTGCTTCCAAACTGGCATTGGGGCGAGCCACTGGGAATTGCAAGGTGCCTGCAGCGTGGGCAGGGATTCTTAGGTAGAAGGTAGGTTACGGGTTCTTCAGTAGGTCCTTCAGATTCAGGAGCGAATGCTCAAAGCATGCTCTGCTTGGCCACCAAGGGTTGCAGACATGTGCACCCACAGGAACCCCAAGAGTAAAGGGTTTAGGGTTTAGGGTTTAGGGGTAAGAATTCCGGGAAAACTCAGAAGGGTACTCTTGAGATGTTGTTCAACGACGGATGCAGGATCGGCTTCTTGGGTGACCCGCTCGGGGTTAGCCCGACTGCTTTCTTCATGTGGGTGAAAACCCTAAAACCCTAAACCCCAAACCCCAACTAGGGATGTTCCCCCTTCTTATACTAGCAGTCCTTAAAAGGGATTACAATAAAGGGTACTATGTACTCCTTATTAAGGGCTGCAAGTATAAGGGGAACATCCAAAACCCCGAAACCCGAAATCTCCGCGCCCTGTTGCTCTCCTGCAGAGCGCACGGAGGCGCGCGCAGCAAGGCGGCACTGCCTCAGGAGCCAGCAACTCGCGGATGGGATCCTCCTGGACCTTTCAGACATGGTTTTGGGTTTAGGGTGTAGGGTTTAGGGTTTAGGGGTTGGGGGTTAGGGTTTAGGGTTCGGGTTTTAGTTAGGGGTTTAGGGTGTAGGGCTAGGGTTTTTGTTGCCACCCGACTAGCCACAGCACTGCGGGGTCTACTGTACGACATCTGGCTCAGGGTTTAGGGCTACTATGTGCTTAAGAAACCCCATAAAGACATGTAATATTCTTCCTTATAAGGGCAATAATGTAGGGATTGTTCCTTGAGATTTTATTGGGGTTTACGAAGCAAAAAAAGTAGACATGGGCCTGGGGTTAAGCCTGTTCGTGGCACTTGCCTGGCTGACACTCGCGGCGAATTGGGGTTTGTAGGGCTTAGGGCTTCGGGGCTCGAGCAAAGATTCGAACTGGTAGGCTGCTGGGTGGAGGATGAAAAACTTCTGACTTGGGACGCCATAAATACGGTTTTAGGATTTAGGGTTTAGGGTTTAGGGTTTAGGGTTTAGGGGGGTTCTTAAAGGCTGTTTCACTGAAGCACTAAGCCCTGCAACTGTACTATGCTCCTTGGGTTTAGGGTTTAGGGTTTCGTCAATTGGGGACGCCCAAGCCCTTTGGGTAGTTCCGTCTAGGTGCGTCATACGCACAGCCTTGTCAAAAGTCATGTGCTGCCAAAGCTTTGGGAGGCATACTTGTAGTAGGGTTTAGAGTTTAGGGTTTAGGGTTTGGGGTTTGGAGTTCAGGGTTTAGGGGTTGATGCTATACTTCTACTGGAGCGCACAGGCTGCATGGCTTGTGACCCAGCCGCCTCGCCAGGGGGAAGTCCTGGCAAGCTGGCTTTAGGGTTTCATCTGGCAGAAGCCATGTGTCTGTGGCTGACTGTAGCTGAGGAGGCTTCGCAACTGCTCAGGGACGTACGATGTTAAGGCCTGGTGGAAGGTCTTGGCGGAGGCGACCGCTCCGAGCTTTCATGCTGGAAGAGTCATGAAAGCGAGAATGCACAGTTTAGAGTTTAGGATTCTATAGAACACAGGCGACTTCGCTTTGGGCTGGGTCCTAGGGTCCTAAACCCTCAGCCCTAATTAAACTCGATTCCCCACTGCCGATCCTGACCACAAGCAGACGCAGTTCGGGAAGCAAGCATGGTTCAGCTTGCCTTGGCTCCAGAATTCCCTCGAAGGCGACTAAAACGCGACTAAAGGCCGAGAAACAGGCCGAGAAACAGCGTCTACCTAGACCCTGAAGGGGAGTTTTCGTCGGTGTCTAACTTAGTAAGAGTATAGGGTGTATTTGCTAACCATTAAGCAAGACCCCCCTCTCCCAACAAAACATACAAACATGAGTTTCTCGACGGTCATGGAGCAACCGGCGTGCTTGGCCCTGAACATGTGAACCTACATCCGACTGGTGAAGCCCATGAACCCGAAGGGCGAAGCCAAACCCAGCCGCTTTTGGTATCGCACAGGAAGAAAATGGGAGCAGCAAATAGCGGCTACCAATTGAGAGTGGGGGTCCGGGTCCAGGTATACCCTAAACCCTAAACCCTAAAACCCTATACCATCCTATGCCATCACGGTGTGACAGCTTTTCTGCATGCTGCTTCCTTGAGCTCTTCGGGTGTTGTCTAGGCTTCGAGCTGCGCTTGAGGGGTTTAGGGTTTAGGGTTTAGGGTTTAGGGTTTAGGGTTTTGAAGAACGAGTGTGTGGAGGGTGTGCTTTTCTGTTGAGCTTGCGGTTGGGCCTTCGACATGTAGAATGGCTGACGCGAAAATTTCAGAGCTCAGAAGAAATCCTGAGCATCCTGAGCCGCCCTGAACTTGGGTTCAGGGTTTAGAACCCTAAACCCTAAACCCTAAACTTTAGAGTTTAAGGTTTATAGGGTTTAGGGTTCTCCGTCTGAAACAGCTTATGAGCCATGTCTGCCCGTTTTGCTGCAGGGAGCTTCTCAGATATTCAAAGCGGGGGGGGGGGGGGGGTATGCTCCAGAACCCTCAGCGACCTCCTGACCCTGACAGAAATTGAAGATGGCGTTTGGGGCCTGTAGAGTTTCATAGACCTTATAGGGTTTAGAGGGCTGATGTAGGGCTTCTAGGGTTTATAGGGCTTATGCAGGGCTTGTAGTGCTTTAAGGGCTTCTAGCGACTTAGAGTTTGGGGGTTCTCGGTTTCCATAGCCCAAACACCGAGAAATGCGAAGCCGTGCGACTCATGAGCGCGAACAGGCAGCGCCCGCCCTGAGCAAGCACCCTGCACTCTTGGGGTAGTTTCATGGTCCCTTAGTATGGGCCCTTAGAACGGTACCCCTTATACCGTGTATACAAATTAAGGGGCCATACATCAGAACCCCTTTGAAGGAGGTAAGGGACCATATTAAGGGCCCATGAAACTATCTTTAAAACCCTGAATCCTGAACCCTAAGGGGGTCATAGGGGCTTGGGGTAAAAGGATGAAGATTGCTTTGGGATGCTAGGATTCGGGGGGAAGTGTGGAGGATGCTGTTATGCTGTAACCGTTTAGGGTTTGGGGTTGGGGGTAGAAGTTTAGGGGATTGGCTCATCAGCCCGCCGCCCGCCCCCCTAAAAAAAATGCACCCCACACCCTAGAAGTCCTCGTTATGCAGGCAGCAAGGACTTCGAGAGCGAGTGGACCTAATCCTTTTCACTGGTACGTTGATGCTTAAAGCATACGGGTAATAAACCTTACTTAATCCCACTGACCCCACATAACCCCAGGACCGGCTAGAGTCGCCCCATGTAGCTCAGTAGCCTCCCAAACTAGTTCCCCGGCACTCCAAAGTCCAGACTCCCTCGAGTCCAAGATGATTCAGGGCCCTTACACAGTGAACAATCCCAAGCTCCCACTGAGTGTCTGCGTGCGGGGGTTTAGGACTTAGGGTTTAGGGATATTTAGATCAATCCTATAACGGGTTCCTGGAATCGTCGCTGGGGATTTCTTGAACCCATGCCTACGTAGGCCCAACCAAGAGTAACCTAGGCATGAAAAGGGAACCCTTGTTGGTTTAAAAGGCCGCAGAAGTGAACCTAGACCCTAAGAAAGGGAAGAAGGGCCTCGTCCGGGTTGTCCCTACACCCCTAAACCCAAAACCCTCGACCCTAAAACCCAAAACCCAAAACCCAAAACCCAAAACCCAAAACCCAAAACCCTAAACCCTACACGGCCTCCCAGGAGCCGTGAAGAGGAAAAGATGCAAACTTGCAGAGCAGCAGCCCTGTCAGAAGTGCCTGCGCCTGCCCAGGAAGGCTTGAAGGCTTCCTAGTGTAGGGGGTTTAGGGTTTAGGGTTGTGGTTTAGGGTTTAGGCCACAGAAAAGATCATCCTTTCGAGGGCAAGATAGGGTTGAGGGGTGTAGAGCTTAGGGCAGCATATTCCCTGAATCATAATTCAGACCTGGTAGGGCTTGGGGGCTGTGATTTCAGCCACCGGCCTAGCCATTTGGGGTTTAGGGTTTAGGGTTTAGGGTTTGACTAGCTTCTCGCAACAGGCCACCCATTAAGCCCAAGAAGAGGAAGCTCCGAGATTGAAATCCTCTGAGCCCTAAGGAGCCACTTTACACCAACAACACTGACCTGCTTCATTGTTGGGGTTACATTAGAAATTCTCAATGTTTATTCCTTATTGGGAATTTAATGTGACAAAAATGTAAATTACAACCAACAGGGACCCAGTAGCGGCTTCGAAGCTTGTAAGGCAAGGGAGGTCCTAGGGGCGTACTTGCCTCACATCCGGCGCGCGAATCATCATGACATATGGCCCGGCGTGTTCTACCTAATAACCCAGCTGACCGGGTGTCGCTAGGACCAAATAGCTGCAATAGTTGGAGGACTTGTAGCATCTGTTCCGATCACTCGCGTGCTGTGTCTATGTCTATGCAAAACCTGTGCCTGTAGCCGAAGAGTTTACGCCTTGTTCAGATCAGGAACCCAGGAACTAAGCGCAAAGGTGTCAGGCGGCTCACAATCGAGGCGTGGACAAGAAGGTGTTTAGGACTTGCGTTTTTTCAGATGCTGTGGGCTGAAGGCTTAGGGGTGTTGGGCGTAGGGTTCAGTGGAAGCACGGGGCGAACCTCAAGGGACACTGCAGCCCTTGTTTAGGGTTTAGGGTTTAGGGTCAGCACAAGGGTTGTAGCGGCATCGTGAGTAGGTAGTGGGAAGCAAGCAACAAGAGCTTAAAACAACCCAAGCGGGCTTTCGAGGCGAAATCGCAAGCTCGACAAGCAAAACTCAACCAACCCTTGTGGCATGGTACCCTAAACCCACACCCGAAACCCTGAACAGTGGTTCAGGGGTGCACCGGGAGTCTTGGGCCCTTTGTGGAGGTCACCCTAAACCCTAAACCCTAAACCCTAAACCCTAAACCCTAAACCCTAAACCCTAAACCCCGGAGGTCGCTGTGCCTCGGCCTCTGCCGCCTCCGGTGCCACAGTTCGGAGCGCGTCCGCAAATCGCCCAGCTGCCGCGCCTCGGCTGTGAAGAAGCTTAGGGGTTTAGGGTTTAGGGTTTAGGGTTTAGGGTTTAGGTTTTTAGGGTTTAGGGGTTTAGGGTTTAGGTTTCTAGGGTTTAGGGTGGGGGTAATATAGGGGTCGGAATAATCACGAAGATTATGCCGGTTCTTCTTCTTTTAGACAGGGTTTGTGGGGCCATTGGATTTTGGGCGGAGCTTTGGTTGCGAAGCCCAGAAGCTTCGTGGTCGGGAGGACGCCTAGCACTCCTATTGCACTATTGGGGGGCGGGGGGGGGGGGGTGAGGCCTATCTAACTAAAGGCTTTTTTTGGGGGGGGTGGGGAGGGGGGGGGAGTGGGGGGGGGGGGAGCTATTAGGGTAACTCTATAGCCGAGAGAATGTATGTGGATGATATTGGGATCAGGGTCCTGTGTTCGTTCACATGTTCGGGTAATTGTACTTCCACGGTTGCTATGCAAGAATGTTTGGCTGGGGTGGTGGTCCACCTGAACGGCATAAGAGACCCCCAAAACATATTCTTCCTTATAATGGTAATAGAGGGATTATCGTCTTTCTGTTTTGGGGCTTCTTAAGCAAGTAGTAGTTAAGATCCTAAGCCTTTTGTGGTCGGTCACGTAAGAACCCCATGAGAAATTAGGTTTTGGGTTCGTTAAGTTTGGCAGGACACATGTGTAAAGCTTGTTTGCGAGTCTAGCCTAGAAGTGTACTGCCCAGACATCCCAGCACGAGATTTCGGGTTTAGGGTTTAGCTCAGGAAATAAACCCCTTTTTGAAAAGAGTATAGGTCCTAGTAGAGATTCCTCAAGGAAACATATGCTTGCCCGTCCCATGGTCAATTGACCCGGTCTCTGAAAACTCGACAGGACCTCTGGACCCAAGAGTAACCTAAGAACAAAACGGGTACTCTTATAGGTCTACGTAAAGAGTCTAAAGGGGTTTGTAAGGGGAACATAAACCCCCAGAAAAGGGCATAAGCAAGCGCCTGCTCTGGGTCCTTGTCACATTTTTTGCCCGATCACGTCGTCGCTGCCGTCTGCACAACGGGGCGAACCGCATCTCTGGAATGCCCCGCGTCATGAGTCTTGGCGTCTCCGGATTAAAATCGCCCGCCTGCCCGCCACCGAAAGCCCCGGGCGTCGCAACAAAACAGCACAACTGCACCCAAAGATCAAGTATAAGCGAACAACAGGTCTGGAGGGTCTAGAGGGTGACCGCATGAGTTGTGATCTCAGTGGTTACAGCGCGTTTTGTCAGTGGCGTCAGGCGGCATGGCAATCCTCCAAAACGGATGGGCTTTCACAGCCAGAGCGTACTGGAGAGGCTTGGCGGCTTCGAGGCCTCGAGACCTTTAGGGTTTAGGGTTTAGGGTTTAGGGTTTAGGGTTTAGGGCTAGCAATAGCAGGGCTACCCTTTGAAGCAACCAACATGTCAAGACGTCAAGGAAGTGCAGCACGTCCAGCCAGCCTCCAGTAATACAGCAAGCCTCCACTGACAATTTTCAGAACAGCCGCTGTGCGCAGGATTCAAAAAACGGGCTTGAAGCCCTGGGTCCATTCATATGCAGCCCACAGGACATTTTCTAGGAGGTTTAGGGTTCAGGGCTCAAGGTTTAGGAGTCTGGCCTCCTCACCAGAAGACTCTCTTGCCTTCCAATTTTATGGTAACGAACAGTTTGGGAAGGGAATAAGGGCACTCCCGTCACTACGGGACATCCTAGTAAACCGTCTAGGCCAACACCTGTACGACGACATGCTTCAAGTGTTGTTTGACCTGAAAGCACCGGCTGGATATTGAAGGTATATGTATATGTCCATGACTTTGTGTTGACTACCTCATTGTGCAGAGTAACCACCCAAAACAAACTCCTACGTGTGCTGGTGAGCAAGTATGTTGAAATTCTTGGCACACCTTGAAATTCTACGGCGCTTGAACAATATATTTTGGACGGTGTAATCGAATGCGATACTATGTCTGAACAGCTTGATCTTTGTTGTGACACAAACAACAACATTCCCCCTCCTCATGATACAACCCCGGTGACAACCCCTAATGCTCGGTTTTAGGGGTGGTGTCGCGAAAATACATGTTCAAAAATAGGGGTTAGACTTGGGGGAGGGGATTAGTACATGGGTTTGCTCGAATCAGACAAGTAAAAATGTATAAATACAAAAACCGCACTGCAAGAACCTGCTATGGCAACTTTAAAAGGGCTCTGCTCTTCTACTTACTGTTTGCTTAAGAACCCCCAAAACATTAGAATAGCAATCCCTATACTGCCCTTATAGAGAATACTGTCTGACTTTTTTCGGGAGGTTCTTAAGCAAGAAGTAGTCTTCTCAGCTGCATTGCTCACCTGGATTGGTTTGTATTTCTGTTTATAGATGCCGTTTGCAGTACTTTTGCAGCACTTGTGACAGCATGTGGTCCAGGGCTGCGCGGCGGACCCGCAAAATCCACCCTGGCAACCCTGGTGTCTGTACGGCACCCAGTAGTGTTCTGGACACCCTTGTTCTGTACCACTGCCAGGGGATTCAAGGTCGGGCATTTCTCCAGAATAGGGACGTCCCGACTGCACCCCCAAGACGATAATTCTGATGAGATGTAAGTACACCCCTACGAGCCAAGCACCCCTGCACCCCCACGTTAGACCCCACCGCGCCTGACCCCCAATGCAAATGACCCCACCCCTAGGTTCTAGACACCCTAAACCACCCCAAGACCCCCTCACCCCCACCTCTAGATCCCCCACCAGCCCTAGACCCCCATCACCCTAGACGAGCAAGTGTGCCAAGGGCCTCAAGTGGCCCAGTGTCTTCCCAAGTGAAGGAGGTCTTCCCATGATTGCTCCAAGGACCCAAATGTCAAGTGACCCAAGTGCCCCAAGTGGCCCAACGTCCCAAGTGACACGCTTTCGTTCAGGCTTCAAGCAACCCATGTGGCACAAGTTTTAAGTGGCGTGAAGGCTTCCAAGCGCTCCCAAGTATTCCATGTCAGCCAAGTGCCCCAAGTGACACAACTATCACAAGTGTCTCGTATCCTAAACAGCCCTGACCCAAGTGTCCCAAGCGATCCTGGTGACCATGGTGACCCGAGTGTCCCAAGTGACCGAGTGCATGAAGTGTCCCCCAATGACCCCAGCAACGCAAAAGTTCCGGTGGTGACGAAATTTTCCACGTGCCCTATGCGACCCAAGCGATCTAAGTGTCGCAAGTAACCCAAGTGTTCCCCATCCTCCCAAAGACTCAAGTGTCCCAAGTCTGACCCCAAGCGACCCAAGTTCTCCAGGCAACCCATGTTTCGCAACTCATAGGTGGCTTCAGTGAAGAGTTTCACGTTAACCACCTTGCATCAACAGTCACAGTACGTGTTGCTCTGGAAAAAATGAAGGCCTCAAGACGAGTTGTAACTGGGCGGTCTTGGGGTGGGCAGCTCACGAAGCACGCTTCCGGTTGGCACACCCTAAACCCTAAACCCTAAACCCTAAACCCTAAACCCTAAACCGTTAAACCCTAAACCCTGATCCCGGAGAAGCCTTGAGATCTAAATCGCAAAAGGGTGTTGCGGGAGCCGCTGCGGGACGGGTGGCAGGCCTCCCAAGGCCTGGTAGCAGCCCGTTGCGACAGCTCCCTCTGACTACTTGGAGGTTCAGGGTACTTCTTAACCCAATAATCCAGGGTTTAGGGTTTCGGGTTTAGGGTTTAGGGTTTAGGGTTTAGGGTTTAGGGTGTAGGGTCTAGGGCACTTGTTAACCCCATAAAGAACTGTACTTCTGACCCCATTACAACCATTTTAGGGCACTTAAGGGGGCTTATAACTGGCTTATATAAGTACAGTTATCATATTGTACTTGGTTCAGAAGTACCATGAACCTCCACCTGACTAAATGGGAAACCCTTCGACCCATGGCTCGGTGGACTTCACCTCAATTGGGATTCGGGTTTAGGGTTTAGGGTTTTGGATTTAGGGTTTGAGGGTTTAGGGTTTAGGGGGATTAGGGGGTTCGGGTTTAGGGGGATTAGGGGGTTCGGGTCTCTGTATCCCGCAATCTGGTCGCGTTGATAAACGTACCTACGTGGAGGAAGGGATGGTGGGGACATGTTGCTTGTTTGTTGCCGGCAGTCTTGCTAAAGTATCCTAGGGCCTAAGGTGTATAAGAAATACATGCATGTGTGTGTGCGTGTACATGTGCACACATTCGGGGTTGCAACGGGCCAGCTTCGTTTGGCTTGGGGTTTAGGGTCTGAGGTTGAGATCATGACCATCCTAGCCGCAGGGGTGGATAGTTGAAGAGGGTTTAGGGTTTAGGGAAGGAAAGTACACCACCAATACGGTGTTCTTGGGACAGCGCCCATGCGCCAGTATGAGAGGTATATCACTCGTAACCACCGAGCCCTGGATCTGCACTTGTCGTCAAGAGGTCTTGGGAGTCGAAGCTCAGTCTGTCCTGAAAGAGGGTTTTGCTCCGACAAGACGAGGGGGATCACTCTGAACGCTTTTCCTAAGCTCTCCCTGATTTCCTTAGTTCGCCCCTAAACCCTAAACCCTAAGCCCTAAACCCTAAACCGTAACCCCCTAACCCCCCTACTAGCTGCTGAACTCGAATTTTGTCAACATCTCCAGGGCAATTTTACCAGGTATAACAAGCCGGTGACCAACCTCAAGGAGGTCAATAGGGAATGGGTTTAGGTTTAGGGTTTAGGGTTTAGGGTTTAGGGTTTAGGGTTTAGGGTTTAGGGTTTAGGGTTTAGGGTTTAGGGTTTAGGCACCCGCATAGCAGCGACGAACCGCTCAGCAGGTCTCTTCTTGGCCCCCGGATAGCTGGTTTAGGGATTAGGGTTGAGGCCCTAAACCCTAAACCCTAAACCCTAAACCCTAAACCCTTAACCCTAAACCCTTGCTCTATGGGGCGCAGAGCCTCGTGCTCGAAGCCAAGCGGGGACTGCTCTAAAGTCTTAGGACTTTCGGGTTGCTTCTGTCTGGCGTGCTGCTTAGGGTTTAGGGTTTAGGGTTTAGGGTTTAGGGTTTAGGGTTTAGGGTTTAGGGTTTAGGGTTTAGGGTTTAGGGTTTAGGGTTTAGGGTTTAGGGTTTAGGGTTTAGGGGTTGGGGGGGGTTAAGGATTTAGGTGAAAACATCTGCAAGTGAGACGTAGACCCTCAGGAGCTTAGAAGGTTCAGCATGCAGAAAGTCCCTAAGACCCGCAAGCCCTAAATATTGAAGATTGTCGATCTAAAGACACAAGTGACACCAGGAGTCAGGCTTCAGAGAGTTCCCAACCAAAAAAAAGTGGCGGCCGGCTGAGTTGCGGCGAGGTGCTTTGAGTGCCGTTCGTGCTACTTCCCTGCTTCGTAGCTACCGGCCGGGCTTAGGGATGTAGCTTGGGATGTTCCCCCTTGCACTAACAGTCCGTCACTTAGGGATTATGGTACTCCCGACGGTAATCCCGTCAAAGGGGGAGAACATCCCAAGATGTAGTTGGCTTAGCGCGAAGCCAGCTGGGGAGGAAAGCAGGGTTTAGGGTTTAGGGGTTTAGGGGTTTAGGGGTTCAGGGGTTTAGGGGTTTAGGGGTTTAGGGGTTTAGGGGTTTAGGGGTTTAGGGTAGAGCTGTGGAGCCCGAGTGAGGGCCTCTTGCCCCGTCCCCAAACGCAAGCTTCGAGTTGTCTACTATTTGCTTAAGATTCCAAAACAAATTAAAATATTATCCCTCCACTGCCCTGACAAGGAAGTTTGTTTTTTCTTTTATTTGTTATTTTTATTTTTTTGTTTTTTGTTTTTGTTTTTTTTTTTTTTTTGGGGGGGGGGGGGGGGGGTGTGGGGGTTCTTAAGCACTTGGTGGTATGCAAAATTCAGGCAGAGACAGAGTGGTGAGTGGGTTCTGCTGCCACTAGCCTAGACAAGAAGTCTATGGAATGCCTTGCATTCACAAACGCACTCTCACAGCGAGTCTGCTCGGATGTGCCGCTGCCTTGCTGACACTCGGCCACTAGAAAACCAAAACGCTAGTGATATAGGGGCCTGAAGAATAAGAGTAGGGTTTTTGGGGGTTGCTATAGTATAATTGCGAAGGGACCATGACGCAATATCATGAGTAATTATTCCGACCCCTATACTACAGCTTTTTCGGGTTGAGACTTCCAGCTTCTCTCTGGAGTATTCTGCTTAGGTCTCATGGTCGACACAGATATTGTCAATGCACCCTTTGTTACACCCTAAACCCTAAACCCTAAACCCTAAAAACCCTAAACCCTAAACCCTACGACCCACCCTTAACCCCAAAACCCTTTTGCGACGAGGATCCTGTGCGGACAGCCCTGTTGCCCTTTTTAGCATCTGGACTGCGACCTTTTGCCCTAAAACACTTAGTAGCCCAGCAACCAGATTATGATAAGGGCACCCTTTTCTGGGGTTGGTCAGTTTATAAGGCAACCCATAACCAAAAAGGGGGGTAAAGGGTACCACTGGGCTACCAAGAACAGCAAAGCCTAAACCCCTAAGCTCGAGGTCTTCAGTGGTGGAGATGCACGTCGGGAGTGAAGCCGTTCAGCCTTGGACCCTGAAGCTGAAACAACTCGAGGGCTGAATCGGCTGAATCCTGAACCCAGGTTTGGATAAACCCTAAACCCTAAACCCTAAACCCAAAACCCTAAACCCTAAACCCTAAACCCTAAACCCCAAGCAGGGCTTGAGAGCCAAATCCTAAGTCAAAGGGGTCTTAAGCCTTTAGGCGCGCAGCACTGGTGGCTTCAGAGGCCAATAATCAGAATCAGTTCCCACCTTAAGGGCTCCAAGGGCTTACCTTACGGTTTAGGGTTTAGGGTTTAGGGTTTAGGGTTTAGGGTTTAGGGTTTAGGGTTTAGGGTTTAGGGTTTAGGGTTTAGGGTTTAGGGTTTAGGGTTTAGGCTCCAAGGACCCTCCTACAGAGGGACTGGTACCTTCTGGGAAGGGTCCTGGGGTCTCAGCCTTAGGGTTTAAGTTAGACCCAAGAGTAACCTAGGAACAACACAGGGTTCCCTTTTTGGTTTACAGGGGCTTAGAAGGAAACCTAAGCCCGAGAAAGTGAGTAAGGGACGTCTGCGAACTGTGTTCTCCAGAAAATTGACTGACCTTGACACAACTGCTTTAGGCGTTCGTGGGTTTAGGGCTTTACTCAATTCCTACACAAGTTCGCCAACGTGCCAGCGACCGGAGCAGCAATCTGAGATAGAAATGTTCCGAGTGGAAAATGATTATTGCAGGCCGTCACGATTGCTGGTGTATAGCACTGACCACGTTGTTGGAAATTAGGGCTGTCGTCGACTGAGTCCTCTCTTGCAACTTGCGGAATCAGAGACTACCTGGAACCCTCTTTACCTGCAGTTTTCTAGGTTATACCTGCTAATTCAGGGTAGTTCCTACTAAGCTGTAGGTAAGTAGAGCCCCAGGTAAACCCTACAAACCCTACAAACCCTAAGCCCTGCTTGTATTAGGACCCAGTTAAGAACCCTTGACCTGACCCAACTGAAGGGTCTCAAACCGGGTGCCAAATCCGGGACATGAAAAGACGGACTCGTCTCGGACGTCCTTCGAAATGGAATGTCATGGGCGCCGTTCAGTATGAAACTACGGGGAGGGATTCATGAGCCTAAAACGGCCTTACTTGGAGATTCATGGTACTTACTAACCAATTATAACTGTACTTATAACCCACTCATAAGCCCCTGAAGTGCCCCAACATGGCTAATAATGGGCTACAAGTACAGTTGTAGTTGGGTTAATAAGTACCCTAATCCCTAAACCCTTGATTGTTGGGTTGATAGGTACCCTGAACCTCCAAGTAGGCACAGCAAACTTAGGGGCCTCACTTGTGGTTAGACCGAAAAGTCGGCAAATCGGTGGCCCTACCAAAAGCTGGTCTTGTTGGGTTCAGGGTTTAGGGTTTAGGGTGTTGTTTGTTTCGAGGCAGATTCCATCGGGTTCGCGAAGCATTTGCCAGATAGCGGCAGCTTTGGTGCAGGCTTTCGTGGCTACAGATTGTTGGGCTTCGAGTTTTACGTGGACAGCGCTAGAGGAAGATTGCTGCGGCACAGTCGTTGAGCAGACCGACACAAGGACTGCATCGGCACCAGCATATGCAAAAGCCCGCGAGCAAGCCTGCGGCAGAACCCTAAACCCTGTCTCAGGGATGCCATGCCCAAGCATGGGGGTACCCTTCTTGGGGGTCCCGTTTACGGGGATTTGATTTTTTTTTTGGGGGGGGGGCCTATGTTGGAAGTACCAATGTAAGAACTCAAAGGTACGCGAGTGAATGGCTGTGAGATGCATTGTGGGAAGGGAGTGATCTACATAGTCATGTATGTTGACAAAAAGACATAAACAATAAATAAACACATAAATAAATAAATAAATATATATATATATATATATAAACAAGTTAATACATATATATATATATGTAAGAGGAACCTTTACGTATCATTTGACCTTTGTCCTTGCCTCCTTACTCCAATATGAAGAATTAGAAATTTAGGAATTCAGGCCTTAAGCCGAAACTCCTAAATTACTAATTCCTTGAAATTAGGAATTAATGAATTTAGGAGTTTCGGCTTAAGGCCCGAATTCCTAAATTCCTAAATTCCTGATTCCCCGGAATTAGGAATTGAGGAATTTAGAATTTCGGCTGAAGGCCTGAATTCCTAAATTCCTCAATTCCTAATTCCCGGGAATTAGGAATTTAGGAATTTCGGCTTAAGGCAAAAACTCCTAAATTCCTCAATTCCTAATTCCAGCGGGCCAGAAACCCAGAGGAATTAGAACTTCTGAAATTCCTTGAATTCCTTAAATTTCTAAATTCCTAATTCCCGGGAATTAGGAATTTAGGAGTTTTGGCCTTGAGCCAAAATTCCTAAATTCCTAATTCCCGGGAATTAGGAATTTAGGAATTTAAGGAAATCAAGGAATTTCAGAAGTTCTAATTCCTCTGGGTTTCCGGCCCGCTGGAATTAGGAATTTAGGAATTTAGGAGATTTGGGCTGTAGCCGAAATTCCTAAATTCCTAAATTCCTAATTTCCGGGAATTAGGAATTTAGGAATTTAGGAGTTTTGGCCTGTAGCCGAAATTCTTAAATTCCTAAATTCTTAATTCCAGCGGGCCAGAAACCCAGAGGAATTAGAACTTCTGAAATTCCTTGAATTCCTTGAATTCCTAAATTCCTAATTCCCGGAAATTCGGAAATTAGGAATTTAGGAGTTTTGGCCTTGAGCCGAAATTCCTAAATCCCTAAATTCCTAATTCCCGGGAATTAGGAATTTAAGAATTCAAGGAAAGCGGGCCAGAAACCCAGAGGAATTAGAACTTCTGAAACTCTTTGAATTCCTTAAATTCCTAAATTCCTAATTCCCGGAAATTAGGAATTTAGGAATTTAGGAGTTTCGGCTAAAGGCCGAAAATCATAAATTCCTAAATTCCTAATTCCAGCGGGCCGGAAACCCAGAGGAATTAGAACTTCTAAAATTCCTCGAAATCCTTAAATTCCTAAATTCCTAATTCCCGGGAATTAGGAATTTAGGAATTTCGGCTACAGGCCAAAACTCCTCAATTCCTAAATTCCTACATCCAGCGGGCCGGAAACCCAAAGGAATTAGAACTTCTGACATTCCTTGAATTCCTTAAATTCCTAAATTCCTAATTCCCGGGAATTAGGAATTTAGGAATTTACGAGTTTTGGCCTTGAGCCGAAATTCCTAAATTCTCAAATTCCTAATTCCCGGGAATTAGGAATTTAGAATTTAAGGAACTCAAGGAATTTCAGAAGTTCTAATTCTTCTGGGTTTCCGGCCCGCTGGAAGTAGGAATTTAGGAATTTAGGAGTTTTGGGCCTGTAGCCGAAATTCCTAAATTCCTAAATTCCTAATTCCCAGGAATTAGGAATTTAGGAATTTAAGGAATTCAAGGAATTTCAGAAGTTCTAATTCTTCTGGGTTTCCGGCCCGCTGGAATTAGGAATTTAGGAATTTAAGGAATTCAAGGAATTTCAGAAGTTCTAATTCCTCTGGGTTTCCGGCCCGCTGGAATTAGGAATTTAGGAATTTAGGAGTTTTGGCCTGTAGCCGAAATTGCTAAATTCCTAAATTCCTAATTCCCGGGAATTAGGAATTTAGAAATTTAAGAGTTTTGGGCTGTAGCTGAAATTCCTAAATTCCTAATATTGCTAATTCCAGCGGGCCGGAAACCCAGAGGAATTAGAACTTCTGAAATTCCTTGAATTCCTTAAATTCCTAAATTCCTAATTCCCGGAAATTAGGAATTTTGGAATTTAGGAATTTGAGCCTTCAGCCGAAATTCCTAAATCCCTAAATTCCTAATTCCCGGGAATTAGGAATTTAGAAATTTAAGGAATTCAAGGAATTTCAGAAGTTCTAATTCTTCTGGGTTTCCGGCCCGCTGGAATTAGGAATTTAGGAATTTAGGAGTTTTGGGCCTGTAGCCGAAATTCCTAAATTCCTAAATTCCCAAATTCCTAATTTCCGGGAATTGGGAGTTTAGGAATTTAAGGAATTCAAGGAATTTCAGAAGTTCTAATTCCTCTGGGTTTCCGGCCCGCTGGAATTAGGAATTTAGGAATTTAGGAGTTTTGGCCTGTAGCCGAAATTCCTAAATTCCTAAATTCCTAATTCCCGGGAATTAGGAATTTAGAAATTTAAGAGTTTTGGGCTGTAGCTGAAATTCCTAAATTCCTAAATTGCTAATTCCAGCGGGCCGGAAACCCAGAGGAATTAGAACTTCTGAAATTCCTTGAATTCCTTAAATGCCTAAATTCCTAATTCCCGGAAATTAGGAATTTAGGAATTTTAGCCTTCAGCCGAAATTCCTAAATTCCTAAATTCCTAATTCCCGGGAATTAGGAATTTAGAAATTTACGGAATTCAAGGAATTTCAGAAGTTCTAATTCTTCTGGGTTTCCGGCCCGCTGGAATTATGAATTTAGGAATTTGATCTACGCCCCACTTTTTTTGTAAGAAACAGCCCCGCGTAGATCCAGGCAGATTTTGTCCATGGTGTTTTCTCAAAAAACACGAAGGACATAATCTGCCTGGGTCTGCGCGCCACTTTTTTGTAAGAAACAGCGCCGCGTAGATCCAGGCAGATTTTGTCCATGGTGTTTTTTCAAATAGATCCAGGCATATTTTTGTCTTTGGTGTTTTCTCAAAAAAACGACGGACAAAATCTGCCTGGATCTACGCGCCACGGTTTTTGTAAGAATACAGCCCTGCGTGGAATCCTGGGACGACCTTTCCCCCCCCCCAGGATGTAAACTATTCAAAATATTCGACCTATCTAAATTATTTAAGTTCTTTAAACTCGGGTGGAAACTGAATAATTAAAAATTAAATATTTTAAGTCGTGGGGAGGGCCTTGGAGAGGGAGGCACAATTTACAAAATATAAAGAAATTATATATTTGGGGAACACAATTATTTAAATTATTTGAATTAGAGGGAATTTATGTATTTTAAAAATTCAAATAATTTACAGAATTTGAATCCTGGGGAGCCCAGTTATTCAAATTATTTAAACAATTCAAATTCGGGTGGAGATGCCCGTTAAATCAATTTTGAAAGCAAGAGGTTTTTGTTAAGTTTTTAAGGGTAGTAAGAGATTTTACAAATTGATGAGGACAGTGTCCTTCCGAGTCCTTACCCAGAATACTTGTTTCTTTGCAATTTGCAAGGGTTTTAAAAAATGTATGGGGCCTTTTCAAATCTTAAGGGGCCTCCGCGGCATATCGGTTAAGTATCAACAATCTTCGCGTGAAAAAATCCTCCGAGTTGTTTCTCCTGAAAAGAAAGGGAAAAATACCCTCAAATTCGGCTGGAGTCCCTTGAGTTTAGGCCTGACTCCCTTGCAATTCTTGGACATCATCTTTTTTCCTTCCCGTTCCCCTGATGTTTTGTCCAAGGGAAGCGTTTTTTTCACCCTGGAATCTCCCAGGTGCTCGAGTGCTTAAGCGAAACGAATATGCTTTGGTCCGGACCCTTAGACGAATAAGGTTTAGGAATAGGGTTAGGCTTAAGCATTAAACGAACAAGCTTCAGCCATAAGGCTCGCGCCCCTCCCCTCCTCTCCCGCAACCTCGTCGTGCCCAAGTGCGTGGTTTAGGAATCTCGAATTCATAGACCTCAGTGTCCGGCGCAAAACCTCGAACAAAGAAGGTTCATGCGCACGTTTTGGCCTGCAACGTTAAAAGAATAGGTTTAGGAACAAACAAATTGGAATGGACAGCGTCCTTCCGAGTCCTTCCCCAGAATATTTGTTTCTTTGCAATTTTCAAGGGTTTTTAAAGAATGCAAGGGGCCTTTTTAAATCTTAAGTGGCCTCTGTGGCATATTCGTTAAGTATCAACAATCTTCGCATGAAAAAAACCCTCCGAGTTGTTTCGCCTGAAGAAAAGGAAAAAACACCCTCAAACTCGGCTGGAGTCTCTTGAGTTTCGGCCTGATTCCCTTGAAATTCTTGGACATCCTCTTCTTCCCCTCGATTTTGAAGAAGCCCCTTGAGTTTTTTGCCGCTTCGATTCCCGTTCCCCTGATGTTTTGTCCAAGGGAAGCTTGTTTTTTCACTCTGAAATCTCCCAGGCGCTCGATTGCTTAAGCGAAACGAATATGCTTTGGTCCGGACCCTTAGACGAATAAGGTTTAGGAATAGGGTTAGGCTTAAGCATTAAACGAACAAGCTTCAGCCATAAGGCTCGCGCCCCTCCCCCCTCCCCCCCTCTCCCGCAACCTCGTCGTTCCCAAGTGCGTGGTTTAGGAATCTCGAATTCATAGACCTCAGTGTCCGGCGCAAAACCTCGAACAAAGAAGGTTCATGCACACGTTTTGGCCTGAAACGCTAAAAGAATAGGTATATTTGTTTCTTTGCAATTTTCAAGGGTTTTAAAAGAATGCAAGGGGCCTTTTCAAATCTTAAGTGGCCTCTGTGGCATATTCGTTAAGTATCAACAATCTTCGCATGAAAAAAACCCTCCGAGTTGTTTCGCCTGAAGAAAAGGAAAAAACACCCTCAAACTCGGCTGGAGTCTCTTGAGTTTCGGCCTGATTCCCTTGAAATTCTTGGACATCCTCTTCTTCCCCTCGATTTTGAAGAAGCCCCTTGAGTTTTTTGCCGCTTCGATTCCCGTTCCCCTGATGTTTTGTCCAAGGGAAGCTTGTTTTTTCACTCTGAAATCTCCCAGGCGCTCGATTGCTTAAGCGAAACGAATATGCTTTGGTCCGGACCCTTAGACGAATAAGGTTTAGGAATAGGGTTAGGCTTAAGCATTAAACGAACAAGCTTCAGCCATAAGGCTCGCGCCCCTCCCCCCCTCTCCCGCAACCTCGTCGTTCCCAAGTGCGTGGTTTAGGAATCTCGAATTCATAGACCTCAGTGTCCGGCGCAAAACCTCGAACAAAGAAGGTTCATGCACACGTTTTGGCCTGAAACGTTAAAAGAATAGGTATATTTATATTTGTTTCTTTGCAATTTTCAAGGGTTTTAAAAGAATGCAAGGGGCCTTTTCAAATCTTAAGTGGCCTCTGTGGCATATTCGTTAAGTATCAACAATCTTCGCATGAAAAAATCCTCCGAGTTGTTTCTCCTGAAGAAAAGGAAAAAATACCCTCAAACTCGGCTGGAGTCTCTTGAGTTTCGGCCTGATTCCCTTGAAATTCTTGGACATCCTCTTCTTCCCCTCGATTTTGAAGAAGCCCCTTGAGTTTTTTGCCGCTTCGATTCCCGTTCCCCTGATGTTTTGTCCAAGGGAAGCGTTTTTTTTCACTCTGAAATCTCCCAGGCGCTCGATTGCTGAAGCGAAACGAATATGCTTTGGTCCTAACCCTTAGACGAATAAGGTTTAGGAATAGGGTTAGGCTTAAGCATTAAACGAACAAGCTTCAGCCATAAGGCTCGCGCCCCTCCCCCCCTCTCCCGCAACCTCGTCGTGCCCAGGTGCGTGGTTTAGGAATCTAGAATTATTAGACCTCAGTGTCCGGCGCAAAACCTCAAACAAAGAAGGTTCATGCATATGTTTTGGCCTGCAACGTTAAAAGAATAGGTTTAGGAAGGCAATGTCCCAAAACTACAGAAGCATGCGTACAGCTTGGAATAGGGTTTGACCCTAGCCTTAATCGAATACGGTGCTTAGAAATCTAAACGTAAGAAAAATGGGTAGGGTTTATGAGATATTTATTTGTGATTATTGGGGATAATTCATGTGTGAGAAATGATAATTGTTTTCGGTGACCCTTTGGGAAACATTGAAATGACAACCCATGTGCTTGCGAGCAAGTCGGGCTTGTGGGAAGGCCCAGAACCCAGATACTTGCTCACAATATTCTCGCTGCCCCGGGGTTACATACAAAAATACCAATGCCCTCAAATACTTCCTAGTCTTTCGGTTTAGGATTACCGCCCTTTCCTCTCCATTTCTTTATTTGATATACAATACAGACACGCTACATACCTGCACGATGTGGGTAGAAATTCCTAGCTGTTCATGCAACACATAGGTTCCGGGGGCGAACTCAGCCGCTGCTTTTTTATTTTATTTTTTTTTTGGGGGGGGGACTTTCCACAGAGGCAAGAAATGCTACAACTACAAAACGAAACATTTCAACGAATTTCCATTAAAGAAAACAGTTCCCGCCAAAGCAACCAATACCAAAAAACCGAAACAACCCAACAACAACAATTTTGCAGGACTCTTCGAAAAACCAATTCCCACAAGACCAAAAAACCAATTCCCGCAAAACCCAAAAAACCAATTCCCACAAAACCAAAAAACAATACCAAAAAAAAACAAAAGAACCAAAAAAACCAATTTTCCGGGACTCTGTGAAAGCTTTGGAGATAAGCTTACCAATCAAAAGTCCCGGAAAATTGGTTTTTTTGGTTTTTTTGGTTCTTTTGGTATTGGTTTTTTTGGTTCTTTGGGAATTGGTTTTTTGGGACTATGTCTTTTGGTTTCGGTGTCCCAGTTCCCCCTATGAGCCATGCACTCACATCCAAACACATAATCTGGCAGGTCGTTTTGGCTGCTTACTCGCATTACAGTTTGAACCTATCTCATACAGAAAAATGTATATTATATGCTACCCCCCCCCCCCCGGCCGGCCCCCCTCCTAAACCTAGGTTTCGTACACTTTTGTCGTAAGGATGTGATACTCAGTTGCTTTGGATGAGTATCATGTAAGACCTTATGTGCTTGTGAGTCTTGCGGATAATTTGAAAAATGAGAATTGTTTTTGAGAAATGAGAACCATGTTGGGAGACCTGTGGAAAGCATTGAAATTGAAAAAAGAGATGTTTGTAGCAGCCCGCTGGAAGGTCCCAGGAAATAGTGAAAGGATATTTGCTCACAGTATTCTCGCGTCCCCGGGGGTTGCAGCAAAAGGTTTTATGCATCACCCTATGCGCTCGAAAACTTCCTAGTCTTATGGTTCGAGGCTTACCATCCTTCCTTCTCCATTAAATATCTGTCTTTGATATGCAAAAACACATGATGTGTGTACTTATTCTGCTTTTTCTCTGCGTTTCCACAGGAGGCAAGCACTACAAACACAGGCAAGGTTCAATTCCTATAGGTAACGCTGAAAACTGAAACACGAGATCCTTTAATCCTATAGGGTTTCATACTGACATACATACATACGTACATACGTACATACAGACATACGCAGTTGTTGTAGGGCTAACCCCGTGAAAGCTTTAGAGGTAAACCCTTAAAACCCCTGGACCTGCAAACCCTATAAGGTGTAAAGGTTTAAACACCTGCCTAAGGTCTGGGCATTTATACCTTAGCGCCTATACGGTTAAAAACCTTTGAACCCTTTAGAGCCCTATAGGGTTTCTCTATGGGCTTAGTTTTACATGCCTAAATCTTAAACCCTAAACCTTTAAATCTTAACCCTATAGGGATTAAAGGTTCGCCGAAATACGAACCTAAATGGTATAGGGTTAAGGTCTCAATACCTAAATCTTAAACCCTTAAGGTTTAAACTTTATGGGCTTAGGTTTACATGCCTAAATCTAAACCCTAAACCTTTAATTCTTAACCCTCTTGGGTTTAGCAGGGGCGGGAAGTCGCAGCATGTAAAACCCCAAAAACGCAGCGGCTGACTTCGCCCCCCGAACCAACACATACATCCTATGTACCTGTGCGACGCGTTAGAAATTCTACCTTTTCACACAACGCATATACTCTTCGTTTTTTGGAAAGAACACGAGGGACGAAGAGAAAGGACCTTCTCTTCCCATTTTCCTCGTCAAAAGGAAAAAGAAAATATCTGGATAGAATTGAAGAGAGAAGAGAGCGATGGAAAAGCAATGAGAAACAAGAAGGATAGCCTTTTCAGTCTATATAATGTTTCCTTCTTCTGATCGTTTGTTCTTTTGTCTTCGGTTTGTGCCTTGCCTTCCGCTTTTCCTTTGAAGAAGACAGAAAGGAAAGGGTGCGAATGGAGTTTCCTTTGCACGCTTTGATGAGAGGAACACGTAAAGAAGAGAAGAGAAAAGAAGAGAAGACATGGAGACTGAGGACAGGGGGGGTTTCTTCCTCCTCTGACCTATCCATTTTCTGAATAAGATAAAAGAGAAGCGCTCTTGTCCATTCTTTGTTGTGCAGTCTCTTCCTCTCTCGCTGAATGAGAAAAGAAAAGAGCAAGGCCACCGAAAAGGGACAAGGAGAACTTCTTCTTCGTTTCTTTAGCAGTTCCCTTGAGTTTCCTAAGCAAAAAAGAACAGAAGACCTGGGAATGCAGGAGAGAAAGAAAGCAAAGAGAGGGTGTAAGGGCACTCAGCGGCCTCCCTTCTTGCCACGAACAAAAACAATCCATCCTCCCCTCTTTTCCCGTCCATTAACTTCTCCTTTCCTTGTCCTCTTGTGTATTCATTTGTCACGTGTAAAAGAAAGCAAAGAAGAGAGAGGAGAGATAAGAGAGACGAGAGAGGATGATGGTGGCGAGATTCATGTGTATTCTTGCATGTTCAGTTTTCCTGCTGTAAGAAAAGCGCTAAAGAAGTGGGAAAACAAAGACGATGCAGGATGAGTAGTGAGTGAAATTGGCGCCTTGCATATGTATTTGTCTTTCTGTAACGAGATAGACTACAGAACAGGGATAAGAGGGCAGAGGGAATTTCTTCGCCCTGTCGTATTCCTTTCTTCCAGACGAGAAGCAAATGGATAAGACAAGATGGAAAGAGACATTCTTTGCTTCGCTGCAGATTGTGGGAAGAAAACAATGAGTTTAGAATCCAACAGTAGACTGCTTGGGGAACAAGGTTTCCCTTTGCTCTTTTTGTGAAAGTCGGGCAAAGAAGAGAGAGAGAGAGAGAGAGAGAGAGAGAGAGAGAGAGAGAGAGAGAGAGAGAAGAGAGAGAAAGCGAAGGATGAAGGTAGGAGATGATCTGCAAGAAGAGAGCTGATCAAGATCGAGAAGAGAGGAGAGGGAGTTTCTTCTTCTTCCGCTTATGTATCCGTTGTTTTTTCCAAGCATTCCTTGCTGTTTCCCTTCTACTGCGTCTTCCTCTCTTGCTGACTGAGAAAAGACAAGATTCTTAAGATCAAGGACAGCGGAAGGGACAGGGAAACCTTTTTCGCCTTTCTTATCTGTCCCTTTGAATCTCCTCAAACCATGAACAGAAGACATAGGCACGCATGAGAGAAAGAAGGCAAATTAGAGCGAACACTGGAAATTAACCCTGCTCCAGAGGGGGAGAGGGAGCCCCTTTCTGCAACTCACAAAACAATGTTTTCTTCCCTCTCTCTGATAGTCCATTTGCTTCTTTTTGACCTGTCTTATTTTGCCCGTAAGAGAAGACAAGCACTCGGGTCAGCTCCTTGTCGTTTTCTCCCAGTTGTCTCTTCATGTCTTTTTGTGTATTCATTTGTTTCGTATGCAAGAAAAGAGCCAAAGCAGACGGAAAAGCGAGGAGTGCGTTTCCTCCCAGTCTTATGCGCTCATTCTTCTCAATAAGATAATAGAGAGAAGCACTCTGGTTCATTCTTTGCTGTTTTCATCCTACAATCTCTTCCTCTCTCGCTGAACGAGAAAAGAAGAGAGCAAGGGCAACGACAAGGTACAAGGAAAACTTCTTCCTACTTTTGTCCATTCTTTATTGTTTTCCCCCTGCAGTCTCTTCCTCTCTCGCTGAATGAAAAAAGAAAAGAGCAAGGGCAACGAAAAGGGACACGGAAAGCGTCTTCCTCTTTTTTTTTGCAGTTCCCTTGAATTTCCTAAGCACAAAAGAACAGAAAACCTGGCAACGCAGGAGAGAAAGAAAGCAAAGAGAGGGTGTAAGGGCACTCAGCGGCCTCCCTTCTTGCCACGAACAAAAACAATCCATCCTCCCCTCTTTTCCCGTCCATTAACTTCTCCTTTCCTTGTCCTCTTGTGTATTCATTGTCACGTGTGTAAGAAAATATTTGGCTTCGAACATCCCCACCCTCTCTTTGTAGAGATACTCTGGGGTTGGGCACTCCAGCAACACTCTGGGGCTGGGCTCTCGAGGGAGACACTGGGGTTGGGCTTCAGGGAGACTCTGGGTTTGGGCACTGGGGTTGGGCCTCTGGGGTTGGGCCTCCAGAAACTCTGGGGTTGGAGACTCTGGGCTGGGCACTCCTGGAAACGGTGGGGTTGGGCGCCCTAGGGAGACTCTGGGGCTGGGCTGGGGTTGTCTGGGGTTGGGCACTCCAGGGCCACTCTAGAGTTGGGCACTCCAGGGACACTTTGGGGTTGGGCGCTCCAGGGATGAGCGAGGAGTAGACCGGGCGAGGAGAAGAGTTCCGGGCGAGGAGAAGAGTCCCGGGCAAGGAGAAGAGTTGAGTTCAAAATCAAACAACCCCACACCGAGGGTGGGCAACAAAGAAGAGAGAAGGGAGATAAGAGAGACGAGCGAGGATGATGGTGGCGAGATTCATGTGCATTCTTGCATGTTCCGTTTTCCTGCTGTAAGAAAAGCGCAACAGAAGTGGGAAAAGAAAGACGAGGCAGGATGAGTAGTGACTGAAATTGCCGCCTTGTATATGTATTTGTCTTTCTGTAACGAGATAGACTATAGAACAGGGATAAGAGGGGAGGGGGAATTTCTTCGCACGCCCGACTTTCACAAAAAGAGCAAAGGGAAGCCTTGTTCCCCAAGCAGTCTACTGTTGGATTCTAAACTCATTGTTTTCTTCCCACAATCTGCAGCGAAGCAAAGAATGTCTCTTTCCATCTCGTCTTATCCATTTGCTTCTCGTCTGGAAGAAAGGAACAAAGAAGAGAGGGAGAGAGAGAGGAGAGAGAATGCGAAGGATGAAGGTAGGAGATGATCTGCAAGAAGAGAGCTGAACAAGATCAAGAAGAGAGGAGAGGGAGTTTCTTCTTCTTCCTCTTATGTATCCGTTGTTTTTTTCAAGCGTTCCTTGTTGTTTCCCTTCTACTGTGTCCTCTCTTGCTGACTGAGAAAAGACAAGATGCTTAAGATCAAGGACAGCGAAAGGGACAGGGAAACCTTTTTCGCCTTTCTTATCTGTCCCTTTGAATCTCCTCAAACCATGAACAGAAGACATAGGCACGCAGGAGAGAAAGAAAGCAAATGAGAGCGAACACAGGAAATCAACCCTGCTCCAGGAAAAGAGGGAGCCCCTTTCTGCAACTCACAAAACAATTTTTTCTTCCCTCTCTCTGATCGTCAGTTTGCTTCTTTTTGACCTGTCTTATTTTGACTCATCTTCTTGCATTTTATCCTTTCTCCTTTGTAAGAACACAGCCAAAGAAGAGGCTGCGGGAGGGTGAACACCTTTTACCGACATATTCCCTTCAATCTACTCGAATAGAAGACGGAACAGAAGACGTCGGAACACGAGAAAGAAGGCAACAGAGGGAGAATTACTGGAGTCTGCCATTTGCTTTTCCTGTCTCCTTTGTAAGAAAAAGCCAAAGAAGAGGTTGAAGAGGAGACGGAGGATGAAGAAGGCAAAATGGAAGGAATGAGCGGGCTCAACCCTGCTCTAGGGGGGGAACCCCCTTTTGCAACGATCTCGTCTAGAAGAAAGGAACAAAGTGTGCGTGTGTGGGTGTGTTGTGTGTGGAGAACAATTAAGAGGTCATATCATACATAAAGGTTCCTGCCACATATATATATATATATGTATATAATATATGTATAATAGATATATATATATATATAAAGATAAAGTATCCCCGAAGCTCCGAATCAGCTAGCAACCTTGAAGCCCATTGAGTCACAAGGCATTGCCCCTGGGTTCAACTACACAGGGTTTAGGGTTTAGGGCTTAGTGTTTAGGGTTTAGGGCTTAGGGTTTAAAGTGTAGGGCTTAGTGAAGTTTAGCGTCTCAAGGGTGTCGGGCTGAAAGGGATTAGGCTACCCACGCGGCATCAGGCCAAACAAAAAGAGCAAGGGCAAGTGCAACGAGGACCCAAACCGAACAGACCCCGAAAGCTCAAGAACCGGCATCACCTATCTAACTTTCTAGAGTTCTTAAAGAAGAGGGGTTCACGGGGGTAGGTACCTAGGGAACCGTAGGGAAGCTTAGGGAGCCTTCGTGAGCAGTAGGGATTATTATGGAAGCTTGGGTTAAATATCCTCCCTCCCTTCAGAACCCCGAAACCCCTGGTTAAGAAACCCGGCGCCCCAAACCCGCAACCCCTGATTCGTGTCCCTAAACCCTAAACGCTACACCCTAAACCCTAAACACTAAACCCTCAACCCTCAACCCTTAAACCTTCACCCTGAACCCGTGAACCGCGGAGCTCATGGGCTTCCGCTGCTCTTGGTAGGCATGCACTTTGCCGGGCCTTGCCGCAACGCGGTTTAGGGTTTAGGGTTTAGGGTTTAGGGTTTAGGGTTTAGGGTTTAGGGTTTAGGGTGTAACATTGCAGTAGGGTTTTTGCTAGTAGGGTTTAGGGTATGTTGCGTATCTATAGATGAATATGCTTCATTATTTCTCCGGTTTGAAGATCGGTTTTCTACAGGCCCGAGAGCTTACATGGTTTATAGACCTTTTTGCGGACAGTGTAGGCCTGAAGCCTGAGCACACCAAACGCGTTTAAGGATGACCTGAAACCCTCATGAGCAACTTAACAGAAGGAAGCACTCGAGCAGAAAACCCTCATCAAACAGACAGCTCGAAACCCTCCTATGTAAAGCCTTGCCTAGCTCAGCTTTGCTGAAGCCATATGAACGATAAACACTTTAAACGCCCACGCAAAAAAAAAACTTGGAGCCCCCTGTCCATGGGTTCCCTTACTACCCCCCTGTATACAAGCCCCCCCCCCATCCCCCCAAATTCCCCCCTTAAATAACCTGATTTGGGCTTCATTATCCCTAAAAGGGGGGGGGGGTGGGGGGGTGGGAGGGCAGCCCGAAACCCTAAACCCTACAGAGGGGGTAGTAGGGGAACCCATGACTTTTTGGAAGCCTCTCACCTCAACGTGCCCTCAACCACTCACACATAACCAACAAAAAAACACCTGGCCCCAAACGCTGTTTACAACCCTGAGCCCTGAACCCTAAACTCTCAAACAAAATGCAAAACCCCAAGCCCTACACCCTAAACCCTAAACCCCAAACCCCAAGCCCTAAACCCCAAACTCCAAACCCAAAGCCCTAAACCCTGAGCCCCAAACCCGAAACCTAAAGCCCTAAACCCTAAACCACAAAACGAAAAAGACAGTTTTTTTTCCAAACTCCAGCCTCTGGATGGCGGCGTGGCGGATGCGAGGTCGCGAGGTCTGCCGCTCCGGATTCTGCGAGGTGGTGCTTCGGGTCTTTTCGCAAAGTTTCTTCGAAATAGGGTTTAGGGTTTACTGTCTACTGTTTAGGGCTTAGGGTTTAGGGTTTGGGCTTAGTGCTTAGGGTTTAGGGTTTGTGTATGTGTGTATATATGTTTGTTCCAATATTCCCTGATATTTCAGGCATTACGGTTATGACACTCTGATTTGCTGTTGTTGTGTTTTGCATTTTGTTTTGGGGGCCCCCGAGACACCCGAGATATCTGAGACGCCTGACTCAGCTGTCTCCCCTGTCCCAATTGTCTCAGCTGTATCCCCTGTCCCCCCCCCCCCCTGTCTCAGCTGTCTCGCCTGTCTCCCCTGTCTCCCGTGTTGAAACCAAAACCCTGAACCCAAAATGGTGACGTTTAGGATAGTTTGGGGTTCAGGGTGCCGTGCCTTCTTGGAACTGAGGCCTGTTCAGTGCTGCAAGCTGCTACAACGCTCCTCGACCGTAAGACTCTGGAGACGCCGTTGGGACTTTTCTCATACAGTAGACCTCATGGCTGTTTGCAGATCAGTGCTTGAGAGCAATTCATCAGCTCTCTGGAAGACACGACAAGGGGCAAGCTCATTAAAACACCTACGCCTTCCTCAGACCAAGCGCACGCCACCCGATACGGCAACAATGATCAATACCGCACATCCCAACCCACGTGCAGCAGAAACTTCTGGTTCTGGTTCTGTCTCGTTGCATCTCCAGCACCGTGAGTTTGTGGTGATGACGGTGGCGTAGTTGCATTTCCAGCACTCCGTGATGGTGGTTGACGTGGTCGTTGCCGTCAAGCTCGTTGCCGTCCACGTCGTGCTGCTGGAACTGCTAATCGTGCTGCCCGTACTGGTTGTCACGGTCTGTGTCGTGGCCGTGGCCGTGCTCGTCGTTCCGGTCGACGTGGTACTGCTCGACCTGGTGATGGTCGACATTGTTGTGCCCGTGCTCGTCGTGATGGACGCTGTGGTCGTAGTTGTCAACGTGACAGTCGTGCTTGTCGTAGGGATCTGCTTACAAAACAGGCGAGTGCTGACATGGGCCGCGCCAGTGGGATGGTAGTTCCAGTGGAAAGCGCTGTACATTAAGAAACATCCTTTCGGATAGTAACTTTCATTATGCTCAACGAAGCGACCATCCCCGTTTCTGGGGTCGGTATTGTTGAAATATATGCACTCCTCCAGCGTAAGGTCATCCGATCCGACTGGGCACTCGTTGCTATTGTATACACTCACCTCTACGATGTTGGCATGAGCCCCTGTGGCCGCCAGGACAAGCAGCAACACGACTCGCACGGCCATGGTCGTTGGAAGCAAATAGCACTGCTGAACACAGTGGCATGCGTTTTGAGCCAATCCAGCGCAAAAAAACAACACACTTCACGCCACGTTTGCTAGCTATGACTCTGCTCTTAAGGGTTCATGGGTGAGGGGTCGGGGCCTCTAGGAAAGTCGTAGGGCTAGGGAACCCTAAATACTAAACACCACCATGCCTGAGGCAAACCTTGGCAGAGGAGGGGGCAAGTGCAGGGGTACAGGGACATGATCACCCGAGGGCTTGGGGTTTCGTAAGGGTTCAGTCAGGGCTCAGGAAGCCCTGACGCCCTAAACTCTGTAAACCCTCAAAACATAAACCCTAAACCCCTGCACCCTACAAATCCTAAACCCTAAACCTTACCCAACCCCTAAACCGTACCCTACACACAAAACCCTACCCTACACCCTAAACCCTCAAGCCTAAACCCTAAACTCTAAAGCTTAATCCCTAACTCCGAATCAAAGCCACCTACCTCGTCGTCTTCGAAAGGGAGGGGGAGACGCGGGTCTGATCCTGCGCGGCTTCTTTCATGCTTTCAGGGCTTTATTCATGCTTTAAGGGTTGGAAGGGCTAGGATTTAGTTGCTTACGGGTTGAAGGGTTTAGGGTGTAGTGGTTGAAGGGTTGGAGGGTGTAGGGTTTAGTTGTTTAAGGGTTGCAGGGTTTAGGTTTAGTGGTTAAGGGGTTGGAGGGTGTAGGGTTTAGTGCTTTAAGGGTTGAAGGGTTTAGTGGTTTAAGGGTTGAAGGGCTTTGGGCTTCGTGCTGTTGAAGGGCTAACAGGTTTAGGGAACTTTGAGTTTCGGGATTTCGGAGTTTTGGGATGTATAGGGACTTAGGAATTTGGAGCTTTTGGGGTTCGGTGGGTAGGCATGGGCATATGGGCATGTACCTTTCTATGGTGTTTAGGGTTTTGGCTTAGGCTTCGGGTTGAGGGTTTCGGGTTTCGAGTCTAGGTCTGGGGTTTAGGGTGGAGGATTTAGGGTTTATGGGTTCAGGGTTCAGGGTTTGGGGCTTTTTCAGGGTCTGGGTGCATAGTGGGTTTTAGGCGTACCTTCAAAATGTCAGTGTCAGGGTCTGCCAAGGCGCATAAGGGTGGATTTGGGGTACTCCTTGTAAGAACATGGGCTTAGGATGTAGGGTTGTAGAGGGATTTGTAGGGGTTTAGGCCCTGAACCCTAAACCCTGACCCCTCTGGGTTTAGGTATTCTTTTTGGCTGAAGGGGTACGGTTTAGGGCTTTCGGCTTGGTGCTATTGCCTTTATGGGCCCTCGAGGGCTTTGGGTGTTGTAGTGCTAAGCGCCATGAGGCCATGAGGTTCAGAGTTTAGAAGGTTTCGGGCTCAGGGTTTATAAGTAAGGTTTAGGTTTTTTGGGGTTTATAGGGTTTGAGGTTACACGACGGCAGGCGAACACGTCGTCCGAGACCATTTTGAACCTGTTCTTGAGGTCATCTGCCACCAGTTTTCGAAGCATTCCAACAGAGCATTTGAGCTCGTTGCAAACGATGCTGATCGGCACTCTCCCCCCATGCCGGCGCGAACACTCGGACCCACGTAGAAGTGTGGTCAGGGCCCGCTTCTGCCGCTCTGTCGGCTCAGGAGCCCTGATGGCACCTTGGGTGCTGCAGCACTGCATGCCTTTTAGGGTTTAAGGTTTACGGTTCAGGGCTTAGGGCTTAGGGCTTAGGGTTTAGGTTTAGGGTTCTAAACCCCAAACCCCAAAACGTTAATATACACACACACACAAGAAACGGAGAGACGGCAACAGAACATGCAGCCATGAGTCGGAGCTCCGGGGGCCCTTAAGCCATGTTCCAACTTTCTGGAGTTTACTGTAAGGTTTTTAGGGCTTAGGGTTCTGGAGTTTACTGTAAGGTTTTTAGGGCTTAGGGTTCTGGAGTTTACTGTAAGGTTTTTAGGGCTTAGGGTTCTGGAGTTTACTGTAAGGCTTTTAGGGCTTAGGGTTCTGGAGTTTACTGTAAGGTTTTTAGGGTTTAGGGTTCTGGAGTTTACTGTAAGGTTTTTAGGGCTTAGGGTTCTGGAGTTTACTGTAAGGTTTTTAGGGCTTAGGGTTCTGGAGTTTACTGTAAGGTTTTTAGGGCTTAGGGTTCTGGAGTTTACTGTAAGGTTTTTAGGGCTTAGGGTTCTGGAGTTTACTGTAAGGTTTTTAGGGCTTAGGGTTCTGGAGTTTACTGTAAGGTTTTTAGGGCTTAGGGTTCTGGAGTTTACTGTAAGGTTTTTAGGGCTTAGGGTTCTGGAGTTTACTGTAAGGTTTTTAGGGCTTAGGGTTCTGGAGTTTACTGTAAGGTTTTTAGGGCTTAGGGTTCTGGAGTTTACTGTAAGGTTTTTAGGGCTTAGGGTTCTGGAGTTTACTGTAAGGTTTTTAGGGCTTAGGGTTCTGGAGTTTACTGTAAGGTTTTTAGGGCTTAGGGTTCTGGAGTTTACTGTAAGGTTTTTAGGGCTTAGGGTTCTGGAGTTTACTGTAAGGTTTTTAGGGCTTAGGGTTCTGGAGTTTACTGTAAGGTTTTTAGGGCTTAGGGTTCTGGAGTTTACTGTAAGGTTTTTAGGGCTTAGGGTTCTGGAGTTTACTGTAAGGTTTTTAGGGCTTAGGGTTCTGGAGTTTACTGTAAGGTTTTTAGGGCTTAGGGTTCTGGAGTTTACTGTAAGGTTTTTAGGGCTTAGGGTTCTGGAGTTTACTGTAAGGTTTTTAGGGCTTAGGGTTCTGGAGTTTACTGTAAGGTTTTTAGGGCTTAGGGTTCTGGAGTTTACTGTAAGGTTTTTAGGGCTTAGGGTTCTGGAGTTTACTGTAAGGTTTTTAGGGCTTAGGGTTCTGGAGTTTACTGTAAGGTTTTTAGGGCTTAGGGTTCTGGAGTTTACTGTAAGGTTTTTAGGGTTTAGGGTTCTGGAGTTTACTGTAAGGTTTTTAGGGCTTAGGGTTCTGGAGTTTACTGTAAGGTTTTTAGGGCTTAGGGTTCTGGAGTTTACTGTAAGGTTTTTAGGGCTTAGGTTCGGGAGTTTACTGTAAGGTTTTTGGGTTAGGGTTCTGGAGTTTACTGTAAGGTTTTTAGGGCTTAGGGTTCTGGAGTTTACTGTAAGGTTTTTAGGGCTTAGGGTTCTGGAGTTTACTGTAAGGTTTTTAGGGCTTAGGGTTCTGGAGTTTACTGTAAGGTTTTTAGGGCTTAGGGTTCTGGAGTTTACTGTAAGGTTTTTAGGGCTTAGGGTTCTGGAGTTTACTGTAAGGTTTTTAGGGCTTAGGGTTCTGGAGTTTACTGTAAGGTTTTTAGGGTTTAGGGTTCTGGAGTTTACTGTAAGGTTTTTAGGGCTTAGGGTTCTGGAGTTTACTGTAAGGTTTTTAGGGCTTAGGGTTCTGGAGTTTACTGTAAGGTTTTTAGGGCTTAGGGTTCTGGAGTTTACTGTAAGGTTTTTAGGGCTTAGGGTTCTGGAGTTTACTGTAAGGTTTTTAGGGTTTAGGGTTCTGGAGTTTACTGTAAGGTTTTTAGGGTTCAGGGTTCTTAGGTTTTGGGAATCAGGGTCGTTATGGTTTATAGGGCTTTCGAGCCAACTTGAAGCCTTTGGCGCCCATCAATCCCAACCTCCCCGTCAACTCGGAGGTCCGGGCACCAGCAGCATTTCCTAAAACCTAATTCCTAAACCCTAAACCCTAAACCCTAAACCCTAAACCCTCGACCCTCAACCCTAAACTCCCTATCGGAGGGCAGGTGGGGACGCCAGGGCAAAACCCGAAATCCGCATCCCAGGGTCTCATAGGTCTGTTGTGTTCAGGGCCTAGACCCTGGTTCAATGGGTTTTCTAGTTCATGGTTGGGATAGTATTAAAAATTTAAATTTATATTCCTTATTGGGTTTAAGTACCCTTAAAAATGTAAAATGTTACCCAACTATGACACAGTTTTACTCGACCCAAGAGTAACTTCAAGGTTGAGGGTTAGGGTTTAGGGTGTTTCGGGTGACCCAAGAGTCACCTGGGAAGAAACAGGGCACCCTGTCTGCTTAGAAGGGAACACAAACCCTGAACAAAAGGAGTAAGGGCCTTCTTTGGGATGTTCCCCCTTATACTAACAGCCCTTAAAGTCCTTAATAGGAATTCTAGTACCCCCTATTATGACCCTATTGGGAACTGTCAGTAGAAGGGGGAAGATCCCAAGGCATACTCTGGGTCCGAGGGACATATACGACCCACAAAAAGAAGAAGGAAAAAACAGCAAGTATTGTCTTTGTTGTGTGTCTTTTGGGGATTAGGGTTGTGTTCTGCCTGTCTTGTGTTTTTTGGTCTTTTAGTCTTATAAAAGCCTTCGCCCCCTGAAATCCTGTAACCGCCCTAAACCGTAATCTCTGAACCCTAAACCCTAAACATACACAAGACTTATGACTACTCAGTTAAACCCGAAAACCCAAGACACGCACAAACAAAACACAACACGCCCAAACATCCCCCAATCCTATTGAAATCTCCACCCCGTGGCCTTGTGTCAGATCGATCACGCCCCTTACCTCAGCCACCTGGAGGGGGCCCGTAGGGGCTACGGTTTGGGGTTTAGGGTTTAGGGTTTAGGGTTTAGGGTTTAGGGTTTAGGGGCTTAAGGATTTCTTTTATATACCTCACCCTTGAAAACCTTTGAACGTAGCCCTAGAAACCATGGTCTGAAACCCAAGAAGGGACAAACATCAAGGATTTTTGGGTCTAGCCCGGATCAGGGTTTAGGTTTCAAGGGTTTGGTCTGGTGCTCAAGGGGGGTTTGGGGTTTAGGGTTCGAGGGTTTGGGGTCTGAGGCTCAGGGGGTTTAGGGTTTCGGCATCCCGAAACCCTAATCCTAAAACCCGAAACCCTAAATCCTTAAACCCGAAACCCTAATCCTTAAACCCGAAACCCTAAATCCTAAACCCGAAACCCTATACACCCCAGGGCTCCGCCCCATAAGGCCTCATTCAGGGACTTCGTGGATGACGCAGACTTCACCGATTTCGGCGACTCGGGAGAGGGTCCTTCTGTGGTGTTTTGGGAAAAGAGTTTGGGAATTAGGGTTTAGGGTTTAGGGTTTAGGGTTTAGGGTTTAGGGTATAAGGAACCAAGTTTTGGGGCCTAGAGCTTGTCTTGGAGTTTCGAAATTTCGGGGTTTCGGGGTTTCGGGGTCTAAGGTTGGAACCCTGGGCACTTATGGTCCCTTGCCCTTGTGTAAAGGTTAAAGGGATCCGACGGATGGGCCCTTGATTTCTAGAGTGTATACAAGAGTCATATAACAATACTGCTCAAGGGTTCGAGGATTAGGTAGACTTTCCTGGTGCTACAGGAGGTTGATTAAACTTTCCGGAGCCAAATTATGGGATTATGCACAACGGCTTCTGAGAACCCTAAACCCTAAACCCTAAACCCTAAACCCTCAACCCTCAACCCTAAACCCTAAACCCTACGCCCTAAGCCCTAAGCCCTTTCGCTTTCGGCATTTTCCTAATAGATTATATATAGAATCGATGAGTCTTCTCGTCGTAAGCCCTAACCCCTAACCCCTCCGGGTTTAGGGTTTAGGACTACATCGGGTCCTTACTCTTTGGAGGGCCCACGGCTCCTGCCACCCCCGCTGATAATCGCCCCCCTTGAGTCAGAGAAGGGGAGGCAACATGGTCTGAAGGTCGAGGGCTTGTAGGGTTGTAGAGTTTTGGGTTTAGGATATGAAGTAGGGTTTATATTTCTTGTACCCCCAAAAGGACACCCAAGGTATACACTCACCAATATTAAAAAGGAACCTTATATACACTCACCAAAAACAGAAATATAAGCCCTGCTTCATATGGGTTTAGGGTTTGGGGTGTAGGGTCAGCGTAATGTAGGGGCCGGAACAATTACGAATGATAGTCGAACTAAGGGTTCAGGGTTTGGGGTTTAGGGATTCATAGTAGTCCCTTATGGTCCCCATATATTTATATATATATATATGTATATGTATAGCCCAAAACCCTACTCTGGTCTCTCGGGGTATACCTTTATATACCCTAGACCCTTAAACCCTAAAGCCTGCAACACCCAAACCCACAAAGAACCAAACTCTCTACACCTGAAACCCTAAACCCTAAACCCTAAACCCTAAACCGCTAAAGAAGCCCCAATCGAAGGCCTTCCGCCCCCAAGGGCCCCATATGTACCTTCGTGGTTATGGGGTTTAGGGGCTCAGGGTTTCAGGGGTTTGGGGCTTAGGGTTAGGGGAGACCCTTAAGGATATAGACCTTAAGAGAACCAGAAGAGGGTTCAGAAGGGTTCCTTTTAAGGGTCCCCCAGATCCTACCTAGGAGGGTTGTGGTTGGGGGCTCAGGGTTTAGGTGAAGGGGGTCCATGTACGGTTAATATTCGTATTATTGTTATTACGCTTCTTCTTCTTCTTAGTATTCTGTATGTGTATATATATATATGTATATGTGTATCTATCTATATATCTATATATATATATAGGTTTATATATATGTTTATATTTATATTCATATTCATATTGATATTTATTTGACTACTTAACACACTTGCGCCATACAGTAAGAAACTTTTGGACCCTTGGGAGAGTCTATGTTTTTGGGAAGCTTAGAAACCTTATAAATACCCCTAGCCCTAGCCGCTAAAAGGGTTGTTAGGGTTTAGGGTTTAGGGTTTAGGGTTTAGGGTTTAGGGTTTAGGTTTTAGGGCTAGGCTTTAAGGTTTGGGGGCCTAAGACATGGTCCCTTAAAACGGTACCCTTGATTTTTAACCTAGTACAAATAAAGGGCCCATACATCAAAACCCTTTAAGGGAGCTTAAGGACCGTATTCAGGGCCCATGAAACTACCCGGAGGAAACCTTCCCTAAGGGTCCATGTACCTATATAGTATATACTTGGGCCCTAAAGCTACTATATGGGAACCCCTTTTATGCCCAAGTACATACGATACAGGTACATGGACCCTTGGGGCTTATAAATACCGCTAAAACCCGAAACCCTTTATAATGCTAACCCCAAAAACCCTAAACCCTACACAAGACCCAAACCCTAAGCTGCATAAGGGAGTTTGCGAAAATGACCTGACCTCAATAAGGTACCCATAATTTCGGAAACCCCCCATACAAGCCCAACAATAACCCCAAATAACAACCCCAATAACAACCCCAATAAGGTACCCCCTATAATTTCGGACCGCCCCCCCCCCCCCCCCCCCCCCCCTGAACCCTAAACCCTAAACCCTAATTAAACCCTAAACCCTAAACCCTAAACCCTAAACCCTAAACCCTAAACCCTAAACCCTTTTATAAACCCATGGGTCGGTGGAGTCCTTTCGACGTCAGCCAGCGCGTGTGGCCCCGCTGGAAGACTCGGTCGGCGGTGGTAGGCCTTCATGATCTAGGGGTTTAGGGTTTAGGGGTTTAGGGTTTAGGGTTTAGGGTTTAGGGTTTAGGGTTTAGGGTTTAGGGTTAGGGGTTTAGGGGTTTAGGGGTTTAGGGGTTTAGGGGTTTAGGGGTTTAGGGGTTTAGGGGTTTAGGGGTGTAGGGGTTTAGGGGTTTAGGGGTTTAGGGGTTTAGGGGTTTAGGGGTTTAGGGGTTTAGGGGTTTAGGGGTTTAGGGGTTTAAGGGTTTAGGGATTTAGGGGTTTAGGGGTTTAGGGTTTATTGTGTAGGGTGTAGGGTTTAGGGTTTAGGGTTTAAGGATAGGGTTTAGGGTTTAGAAGGGTATTACGAAGGGATAGGGTGTAGGGTGCATTTGGCTTACACTGTTACGCCTCTAGGGTTTAAGGTTTGAGGCTTACGCTGAGAGTCTTGGAGTTTATGGAGTCTCGACCTAAACCCTAAACCCTAAACCCGAAACCCTAACCCCTAACCCCTAACCCCTAACCCCTAACCCCTAAACCCTAAACCCTAAACCCTAAACCCTAACCCTAAACAGCCAAGCCAAGGTGGGACCAAACGGTGCCGAGCTTAGAAGGCTTCCGAGGGCTGGCCATGCAGGGATGATTCAGGTTTAGGGCTTGGGGCTTATAGGGCTTCGGATGTGTAAGGTTTAGGGTTTAGGGTTTAGGGTTTAGGGTTTAGGGTTTAGGGTTTAGGGTTCAGGGGTTCTTGCCGAATATAGGGAGCCCAGAACCCGAAAAAGGGCAACAAGTAGACTACTGAACAGCCCAGACTCGTGGCTTCAGCATTTGACAAAGCGGGTCAGGCGGGGTTCGGATTTCAGGGTTTCAGGGCTTAGTCGTCGTTAGGTTTTGTTCAAAATACTCCGACTTCGGAAAGTTCAGTGCTTTTACAGCTCATGATCCCGATGGCCGTTGGTTTATGACTCCCTACTTCTTTTGGGGCCTTAACAATTAGAACAGGGTTCTGGGGGGTTATTCTAGTAGAGTTATAACGGGACCATCATGGAATACTACTAGTGATTCTTCCGACCCATATGATTATTACTGTCTTTGAGGCTGTATAATTTGTAGCTCCCACGTCTGGACGTGCCGAGTCATCCAAGTCATTGGCCCGGACTGCCGGAGAGACGCCCATGGCGAATAGGACGTCTGCGAGCGCTGAAACACGGCTAGGGTTTAGGGTTTAGGGTCCAGGGTCTAGGGTCTAGGGTCTAGGGTCTAGGGTTTAGGGTTTAGGGTTTAGGGTATCTGGAACCCTCTTTGTGTTTTTGCCCCGTTGCTTTACCAGCGGTGGCCTGTGCCACGTGTCGACCCTGCGCTGCTGTTTGAGGTCCCCTTGGCATTTGAAACCCTAAGGATCCATGTACCTGCATAGTATATACTTGGGCCCTAAAGCTACGATATAGGAACCCCTTTAAGGCCCAAGTATATACTATATAGGTACATGGATCCTTTGGGAAAGCTGGTTCGATGCCCAGCACCGAAACAAGACCAGTTCCTCGCTGCCAAAGCTTGCCATCTGCTGTAGCTCGGCAGCCATCCCTAAACCCTAACCCTACACCCTATAAAACTATATCCCTAAACCCTTACCCTACACCCCAAAACCCTTTTAAACCCTAACCCCCAACCGCAAGTGGAAGCATCCAAGGGGCTGCGAGAAGCCTCTGAAGTTCGGGCTGGGGTTTAGGGGTGTACCCTAGTTTTGGGTTTAGGGTTTAGGGTTTAGGGTTTAGGGTTTAGGGTTAGGGTTCAGGGTTTAATTAGGGTTTAGGGTCTAGCGTTGAGGTGTAGGTGCTCCGAGCCCTACTCATTCGCGAGGGCCCTGCACCCCATAAACTGTGAGCGGTTGAAGCCACATATTGAATTCAAAGCGCCACTGAGTTTGGCTTCCAGAGTTTGGGGCTCAACCGTTATGGGGGGTTCAGGGTTTAGGGTGTAGGGACCTTAAACACTACCTGAAACCCTATTTACCTAGAGTTTTAAGGGTTATACCTACTAGACAGGGGGTACTCGCTACTAAACTGAAGGGTTTGGGACCCCAAACCCTAAATCCTAAACCCTAAACCCTAAACCCTAAACCCTAGTTCTGTCCTGGATCTGCTGGCTTCGCTGCTCTCCGGCTGCAGCAGGAGCTGCGAAGGGCTCCGCTCCAGGGACCTCCTGGCACTTTTTGGCTGGTAGGGTTTAGGGTTTAGGGTTTAGGGTTTAGGGTTTAGGGTATAGGGTTTAGGGTTTAGGGTTTAGGGTTTAGGGTTCAGGGTTCAGGGTTTAGGGTTTAGGGTTTAGGGTTTAGGGTTGAAATCCTGAACCCTGAACCCTGAACCCTGAACCCAAAACCCTGTATTAGGCGGCTCACAGGTCTGGGGCAAAAGTAGGGTTGTAGAGTTTCCCCAAACCTTCAACCCTCAACCCCCAGCCCCCCACCCTCAACCCTCAACCCCCCCCCACCCCCCCCACCCCCATCCACGAGAAGCACAGGCCCTGCCTCGCGCAGGGGGCGCTCTGCGGTCGTGGCTTCCTCTGCTGATGCCAAACCTGCTTTGGGAGGGGGGGGGTTAGGGCTTAGAGCGCTTAGGGCTGAGAGCTTAGGGCTGAGGGCTGAGGGCTTCGGGCTTAGGGTTTAGGGTTTAGGGTTTAGGGTTGAGGGTTTATAGGGTTTCGGATGTGGGGCCAATAGGGCGTTGTTTGTGTTTGGTGTTTCTTGTAGGGAATTTGAGAGTTGTACTTTCATTTTTTTTGGGGGGGGGTTGCCCTAAACCCCAAACCCTGAACCCTGTACCAGAGATTTTCGGGTTTGGCCTGAACCCGAAAACATATGATGCAGAATGCCCCAGCGCTCAAACACACGGCGTTTGGGAATCCTCGAACCCCAACATCCTAAAGCATCAATGTACTAAGGGGTCATTGTACCTGTGTGTGTGTGTGTGTGTTTAGGGTTTAAGGTTACGGTGTAGGGGGGTGCTCTTTTGGAACCCATGTACGGCCCAAGTAGATACTATAGAGGTAACACGGACCCTGTGAGTATGACTTCCAACACCTCGCCTGAGTGTGGAGTCTTTTCTGTTTTTTGGAGGGCCTCCCTTTGCAGCAAACATGTGGAGGTTGGGATTGAGAAGCTTAGGCTTTACAGAGTTTAGGCTGTACAAAAAAGGCTACCTTCTGTGTAGCTCGCTTCCCTGAGCTACTGCTCGACCCTGCTCTACCGCCATCGAACCGGCCAAATGCTGTGCTATGTACAATATGGGGTCTACGAAAACAAGGGAACCCCAGAATAGACCCCCCCCAAATAGTAGGATTCCCTCAGGAAACATCATCTGGCCCGGTTCCTTGCCAACCTCAGACATGAAACCCGGACGTTTTGCTCAGTTCGGTGTCGCATCGAAATGCCAAGGCACAGCCTCGTGTTGACCTTGGCAATGTGAAGCTGCCTTTGTTAGCACCGGCTCACCTCACTGTGGCCCTTGTTCAGACCCCACGCTCAGTAGGATTCCCGTATCATAAGGACCCCAAGAAGGTACCCTTACTGTCGGAAACCCCCATATGGCCCGGCTCCTGCCAACCTGAAACATGCGGATGTTTTGCGCAATTCGGTGTCGAGATCTTGCCATGGAAATGCAGGGGCACAGCCTCGTCCTGGCCTTCGCAATGCGGGGGGTTCCGAAAATAGGGGTGCCCTTTTTGGGGGTTCCTGCAATAAGGATTATACCATCATTGTCTTTTTTGTGTTTGGGGGGGGGGGGGTATATGAAGGGAACCCCTATTTTGGGAAACACCCATGTGAAAATGCCTTTGTTAGCAGCGGCCGCCAACCGCAATCGCATCACCTCACTGTGGCCCTTGTTGTGATCCTGTGGACCAAAAGATGCGAGCATCGGAGCTGCATGCGTCGCTACTATTGCTGGCCGAGTCATCTTGGGCCCGGCCTGCATCAGCAATTGCACAATCTCATCGTGGCCATCTACCGATGCGAGCATCAGAGCTGTGAGGCCATCGTCGTTGACCAAGTCGGAATGAGCACCGGCCTCCAACAGCATTTGCACGACCTGATCATGGCCATATTCAGCTGCGAGCATCAGAGCTGTGTAGCCACCGTGGCTGGCTAAGTCGATCTGTGCACCGGCCTCCGACAGCATTTGCACGACTTCAGCATAGTCATATTGCGACGCGAGCATAAGAGCTGTGCAGCCACCCTTGTTGACCAGGTCGATGTGAGCACCGGCCTCCAACAGCAATTGCACAACCTTGACGTGGCCTTGACTAGATGCGAACATCAAAGCTGTGTAGCCATCATTGTCGGCCAAGTCGACGTCAGCACCGGCCTCCAACAGCAATCGCACGGCCTCAGCAAAGTCACATTGTGATGCGAACGTCAGAGCTGTGCAGCCACCATTGCTGACCATGCCAATGTGAGCACCGGCCTCCAAAAGCCGTTGAACGACATTCACGCTGCCGCATCCACATGCGATCATCAGAGCTGTCTGGCCATCATTGCTGGTCAAGTCGATGTGAGCACCGGCCTCCAACAGCAATCGCACATGTCATCGTAGCATTCGTGGCCAACCAGCGATGCGAGCATCAGAGCTGTGTAGCCATCGTCGTTGACCAAGTCGATTTGAGCACCGGCCTCCAACAGCATTTGCACGACCTCAACATGGCCTTCTTGAGATGCGAGCATCAGAGCTGTGTAGCCATCGTCGTTGACCAAGTCGATTTGAGCACCGGCCTCCAACAGCATTTGCACGACCTCAACATGGCCTTCTTGAGATGCGAGCATCAGAGCTGTGTAGCCATCGTCGTTGACCAAGTCGATTTGAGCACCGGCCTCCAACAGCATTTGCACGACCTCAACATGGCCTTCTTGAGATGCGAGCATCAGAGCTGTGTAGCCATCGTCGTTGACCAAGTCGATTTGAGCACCGGCCTCCAACAGCATTTGCACGACCTCAACATGGCCTTCTTGAGATGCGAGCATCAGAGCTGTGTAGCCATCGTCGTTGACCAAGTCGATTTGAGCACCGGCCTCCAACAGCATTTGCACGACCTCAACATGGCCTTCTTGAGATGCGAGCATCAGAGCTGTGTAGCCATCGTCGTTGACCAAGTCGATTTGAGCACCGGCCTCCAACAGCATTTGCAAGACCTCGGCATAGCCACGTTTTGATGCGAGCATCAGAGCTGTGCTACTGTCGTCATTGGGCACGTCCGGGTCGCAAGGATGTTGCAGCACAGACTCTACCTGGGGCTCTTCGCGTTTCACTTGGCGTCGGAATTAAAAATCTGCAGTGCTCTACACCCCGAGCTAGAAAAATTCCGAGGTTGAGGATGGCAGCATTGCGAGGATCGAATAGGTAGATCACCCTACATCACCTATAGAAGCCCGTAATCCCATGTCTTCTGGATCGTGAGGCCTAGTGCCTAGTTGTTGTTCGAAACCTGCCTCGGCGACAGAGCCCCTTGAGGACGCGAAGTGGAGATCATCCTTCAACGCAGGAGAAGAGTCACACGAAAGCAGAACGACCTCCAGCTCCATGGGAAGGTCAACTTTGGCCGCATCATCCAGACTCTGTCCGTTCAGATGTAGCCTTTGCCGGAAACGCGGGGGCACGCCGTGCAGCCGATGCAAGTGCTGCTTCAAGGCCCCTCACAGTCAGGTCCTTGGACAGCGGCACTTTCGTCAACTCTTCGCCTGAGATCATCCGAACTGAAGGCATCTCGAAACTGCAACAATGGCAAGGCTCTGTACCCAGTCAGCTAGCCGAAATCTGACCGAAATCGACAAGTCAAGCCATATATCTCTGCACAGCACAGCCGGGAACCCCCAATGTTTCTGGACCCTAAAACCCTAAACCCTAAAGCCTAAACCCTACATCCTAAGCTCCTAAACCCTAAAACCTGAATTCCCTCTAACTCTAGACCTTGGGGCACATATCATCCATCGCGCAGACCGACCGGGCCCCACACACCCAAACTCTGGCAACAATAACGCTGCAACACGAAGTTTAGGGTTTAGGGTTTAGGGGTTAGCGTTTAGGGTTATACACCCTGCAACCATACCTTAAGAACCCAAAAACCTAAGTTCAAAATTGTTGTAGGTTATTATCATCCTACCCCTTACAGGACTCTCAGGTAACCTACAGAAAAAGGCAAAGGGTTTTCAAGGCAATCCCAAAACACCACAATCCAAGTCCTAAACCCTCAGCCCCCGTGCTTATAACCCCAACTATAACTGCACTTGTACGCCCCCTAAGTCCTCTAAGTAGGTTCTCTGTAGACTTATAGTTGGGGATACAAGTACCCAGGAAACTCCAAGTAACCCCAAGAACCTGGCTCTGACTTTCGGGCGTTTCAAACAGAAAAAACGAAAAAAACTCGACAAACCCTGTGAGCCCAACGCCCTAAGCCCTAAGCCCTAAACCCTAAACCCTAAACCCTAAACCCTAAACCCTAAACCCTAAAGCGCAGCTTCACTTCTTGCGCGCCTCGGGTGGCTGTGGCTTCTCCTCGCGTGCCTTCGGCACATCCTCGCAGCACGCAGGGTTGAGGGTTGAGGGTTTAGCGTTTAGGGGTATAGGGTTGAGGGTTTGGGGTTATAGGGTTGAGGGTTGAGGGTTGAGGGTTTAGGGTTTGGGGTTATAGGATTGAGGGTTGAGGGTTGAGGGTTTGGGGTTATAGGGTGGAGGGTTTAGGGTTTAGGTTTTGGGGTTTGGGGCTATAGGGTTGAGGGTTTAGGGTTTAGGGTGTAGGGTTGACGGCGTATTGGGGTTCTTGAGGTTTTGTTGTCTTGCGGTTTAGGGCTTTAGGGTTGTCGCGTGCTCCAATCCTTGCATGGATGTCCCGGAGGCTGAGATCAGTGTGCTGTTAAAAAAAGGTCGTAGCGTTTTGGGTTTCGGGTTGTAAGTTTCGGGCTTTAGGGGCTTTAGGCGGGGTTTAGGGTTAATTAGGATGGAAAGCCTTTGGTACCCTAAACCCTAAACCCTAAATTTTCGATTGAAATGATGTGTGGATTGTTTGGGGTAGTAGCTAAGGCTCTCGTACTGCGGCATGGCAAGGCAAGAGCCTGTTCACACCGATGAGGTAAGGGTTTAGGGTTTAGGGTTTAGGGTTTAGGGTTTAGGGTTGAGGGTTGAGGGTTTAGGGTTTAGGGTTTAGGGCTTAAGGTTTAGGGTTTAAGGTTTAGGGTTTTGGGTTTGTTTTTTTCCACGGCTACAGCTCCTGGAGGAGATGCCAAGCACCTTCGAGGAAGTCAACGGGCAAGGCCTCGCAGGCTGTGCACGTTCTTCTTCTTTTTGTAAGGGGGAGGTTTGGTTTTAGTGTTTGGGGTTTAGGGTTTAGGGTTTAGTTTTAGTTACGGCTTAGGGCTTAGGGCTCAGAGGTTTAGGGTTAGGGTTTCCCAAAGCCCCTAGATTCGAGGGTTTGAAGGGTGATCGGACTGAAGGAAAATTGGACGTAATTACCTACGTACATGCATAGATACATACATACATGCATACGCATGGTATCTTTTTGCGCTTGTTTGAAAAACATTTGCAACAAATACTAGCAACGTTTCCTTTTGGGAGCGCTTAGGGCTTTCAAGCCGCGAACGTCGTGCCTGGGTACGAGGTCGTGCAGCTTCGGGGGAATGCCAGGCTAAGAGTCTAGGGGTTTAGGGTTAAGGGTTTAGGCCTAGGGTTTAGACTTCAGGGTTTTCAGGTGTAAGGGTTCAAGGGTTTAGGGCTTAAGATTTCCGGGTTTAGGGTTTTTTTGTGAGCAGCATCCAGGAATCCAGATCCAAGGCGATCAGAAGTCCTAAGCCCCTAGCCCCGTGAATCTGAAATCGTTTTGTACACCCCCTTAAAGCCTAAGATAAAGCGAACAATCCCAAGCCCCAAACACAAATCATCCCCTTAACCCTCAGATTATTTTAGGCTTTAGGGACTATAGGGTTTAGGTAGGGTCCTAAATCCCATGCCCTTAACGCAAATCCCCTGAACCCTAAACCCTAAACCCTAAACCCTAAACGCAAATCCCCTGAACCCCCTTTTGTTCGTCTTGCCGCGCGCCGAAAAACTCCCGGGCTCACATCTTAACATTGGGGACAACATGAGCCCGAGATTTTGGGTTCAAGGTTTAAGGTTTAGGGTTTAATTAGGGTTTTAAGGTTTAAGGTTTAGGGTTTAGGGTGTTCCTAGCTAAACCCTAAAAATCGGACCCCCCCCCCCCCCCCTTCTGAACCTTCGGTACATAATTCACTCCCCAAAAAGTTTCGGATCTAGTGTTTTTTGAATGCTCTACGTAGGCCCTAAACCCTCAACGCTGAGTAGAGCTCATCGCCCTAAACCTTCAACTCTAAAGGCCCCCCCCCCTCCCCGAAAATGACACTACATAAGCCCTAGCACAGGGCTCGCAAAAGGGCCTCTGGAGAGGGTTTAGGGTTTAGGGTTTAGGGTTTAGTATAGCCTAAGCGATAAACGCCACTCTGATGCAGAAGTCCCTGCCCGGGGTAGGGGTTAGTTTGAAGCCAAGGCGGAAACCTAACCCCAGACCCTAAACCCCAAACCCTAAACCCCAAATCCCAAACCCTAAACCCCAAACCCTAAACCCTAAACCCTAAAGCCCAAACAGCCCGTTTTCGGGTTCATGTTGTTCCCAAAAGCACGCTTTTGTGCAGGGAGTCCGGGCGGGGCAGCGCAGGGGCCGGGATTCGAACAGCGTGGGCTTCTTCCAGGGCTGGCAATGGGTGTAGGGCTTAGGCTTTAGGGCTTAGGGCTTCGGGTTTAGGGCTTAGGGTTGTGGGGCTTTTCTCGGGAGCTTTAGAGTTGTAGGGACATAGGGTTTGGGGGTTCCGGGGGGCGGATCTAGACTTTCCGAGACTTGGCAGACTCGGACACTGGTTGAGGGGTGTTTCTGGACACGTTTCGGTTCCCCCTAAACACCCGAAAACCACAAAAACCTGCCCTGAACCCCTATCGCCCAAAACCCCCCCCAGAATGCAAAAACCAAAAACCCTAAACTCAAGACCCTCAACCCCAACACGCTGAACCCCCTACACCCAAAACCCAAAACCCAAAACCCAAAACCTAAAACCCAAAACCCAAAACCCTAAACCCTAAACCCTAAACCCTAAACCCTAAACCCTAAACCCTAAATCCTAAACCCTAAACCCTCTGAGCCCCCCCCTCCCTCAGGCCCTAACATGTCATCTCCCGAACCCCAGGTTTCCAAGCGCGTCAGAGTCGAGGCAGCTAAGCACAAGCTTCGAAAGCATCAATCGGGCCCTAAGGGTCCGTATACCTCAAAAGTCTAGAGGGTTTAGGGTTTAGGGTTTAGGGTTTAGGGTTTAGGGTTTAGGGTTTAGGGTTTAGGGTTTGAGGGTTTGAGGGTTTGAGGGCTCTAATCGGTGTAGGGCTCTTGCAGGGTTTAGGCCTCGGAGGGATTTTGCCAGTTTCGAGCTTAGGGCTGAGGATATTTTGAGGGCTTAGGGGCTTTTTTTGGAGGTTGTTTTTTTACCTTGGGGACGACATGAACCTGAAAATTGGGGTCATATACCCTACACTACTATAATTCCTATGAGGGTATATGAACCATAAACCCTTTTAGGGCTCATTTCGTCCCCAAGGTTAGTGTTTGGGGAATTTCGGGTTCAAGGTTTAGGGTCCCTGAATTGTGGTCTCCGACCTTGTGAGGTAACCCTAAACCCTAAACCCTAAACCCTAGACTCTAAACCCCAAACCCTAAACCCTAAACCCTAAACCCTGGGATGGGTTGCATATTGGAAGGGCTCGCACAGCGAGTGCTCATGCTAAGACAGGCTCGGCCTCAACGCCCAGGAGCCCTGTGTGTGGAATGTTTAGGGTTTAGGGTTTAGGGTTTAGGTTTAGGGTTTAGGGCTTATAGTGTTAGGGTTTAGGGTATATAGTGCTTTGGGGGTCCATATGTGTTGGTGGTATAGGGCTTCAAGCGGTTTCGGGTCTAGGGGCCCATATACCTCAGCTGTAGTGGGCGTTTAGGTGTAGGAGTGAATGATAAGGTTTCCACATACCTCACTTGTAATGCAGTTGAAGGTTTAGGGCTTATGGCTTGTAGGGTTCGGGGTCTAAACCTCAGCAGCGTAGGGTTTTAAATTAGGGCTTGGGGCATTTGGCGTCCCGCTCAGGTACATGGACCCTTAGGGGGGCGCAAAGCCTCTTCTTCAGCTTGCTGTTTTGCGGTTGTTGAGGGAAGGATTTGAAGCCATGAGGGGTTTCGACGGGTTCAGGGTCGTGAGGGCTTGGGTCTTGACGGTTTTGGTGGGTTGACTACAGGGTCTTGAGAGTGCTTTCTGAGAACACGGTCTCAGCATGTTTTTCGGGCTTGGTGATGGATGTGTTACTTTAGGTGTAGAGTATCGGTGGCGAAATCAGGCCAAAGAAAAAGCTTCAGCTTGGGATTTCTGTTGTTTGGGGACTAGCTGGTGCTGCAGCGCTCCTTCGTATCCGAAGGTCACTGCTGCGCAAAATCAGACTTGTTCAGCTTCACATCCGTGTCAATGGCAACGCCCCGGGCTTTGGCCACGTGGAGCATGTCCTCTTCGCAGCGTGGGCGGCCGAATTAGGGGTCACCCTATATAGTAGCGACGTTTTTTGATGCTACAAGGGGGTGGGAGGGGGAGGGTGTTCCCTTACTTTTATTGAACTGTAGAGTTGAGGGACTGACCTACAAGCTAAGCTGTCATACTTATGGGTGCCTCTCATAACTCAGCACATACACGCAACACAAATGATGCTCTGGTTCGGGTTGTGTTGACATCTAGGGTTCAGGGTTTAGGGGTCTAGGTATGGGGTTGAACGTTTAGGGTTTTGCGGTCTGGCAGTTTAGGATTGAGCGGTCTGGGGTTGAGCGGTCCATGGTTTTAGGGGCTTAGCAGCTGTAGGATTCGGCGGCTTGTTTTCTGTAGCCCGAAGCGAATCTTGAGCTAGGGTTTATGACTGGTTAGGAGGTTTAGGAGGTTTAGGGTTTAGGGTTTGAGATTGGGGGGGCATGCGGTACCTGATTGTCAAACGAACTCCTTGCTCGACGCTCAGCCCGAACATACTACAGTCACTAAGCCGAGAACGCGAAAAGCCTGAAAACCGCAAACCCTTAAAAAAGTAAGCCTAACCCCCATACCCAAAAAGACCTGCGCCACTGTAAGCCCTAAGCCCCTAGGCCCTTAGCCCTTTTCTGGGGGCCCTGGGCCCTTAAGACCTCAAGCCTATTGGGGCTGTCGAGTTCAAAGAGCTTTGGCTCTTTCTGCCCCTGAACACCCAAACCCTACAACCTGCCAAAAACGCTCTAAACCCTAAACCCTAAACCCTAAACCCTAAACCCTAAACCCGAAACCCGAAACTCTAACCGGGCTTCGAGTCTTGAGCTGTTGGGTTTTACACCTAAACCCGAAGACCCTAAACCCTCAAACCCGAGAGCCCTCCCTCAAACCCTAAACCCTTCAAACTTCAAACGGTTTAGGGTTTAGGGTTTAGGGTTTAGGGTGAAGGGTTTAGGGTTTAGGGTTTAAGGGTCCGCCGACCCTGGCGGCGTGTTGGATGGCGAAATTTTTCATTGAGCCCTAGAAACACTCGCCAAAAAACAACAACAGCTGTTGGACCATCAGCAAGAGGGGGCCATAAGATGGATGGGGGTCGCTGTTACCCACGAACCGTCCGGCAGAACGTGAAACTCTCATGGCTACAGAGAGAACATGCCATGGAGTGTTTTTCAGATTCTAGACCCGGGGAGTAACCTAGGAAGAAATAGGGTACCCTTTTTTGGTTTTAATTTAAGGGGATTATAAGGGAACCCCAACCCTCTAAAAAGGAAATGCTCCCAGTCCTAGGATTTCTGGGGGTTCGGGATTTGGGCTTGCGGAGTGTTGGAGTGAACTGTCCCTGCGGTAGGTTTTCTTGCTGGGTGGTTGGGGTGTAGGGCTTTGGGGATTTGTCCATGATGCGTGCTTTGACTTTGGACTTCTGGTGTTTAGGTTTATGGGCTTGGGGGATTGTTGAGTGAAGTCATTTAAACCCTAAACCCACAACCCAAAACCCTAAACCCTGAGCCCGGCTTCTGTGTAGGGCTTGGGGAACTTTGCTGGCATGCACAGCAACATGCTCGGGAATCATCCAGACTACTTGGTTGGATTTTGGTGTCTCGGGGCTGCGGAAACACACTCTAGCTGCCTGGAGGCGTTTCCTTATCCAACAGTCCGCGCGGAGAACTGAACAGTGAGTTTATAAAGACTTTACATGGCTCAGGGTTTAGGGTTTGGGGTTTGGGGTTTAAGGTTTGGGGCTTCGGGCTTAGGGTTCGGGTTTTAGGGTTTAGGACTTCGGGCTTAGGGTCCCAACCCCTGCCGAGTCCTTGTCTCCACGCCCGCAGAGGTTCACGAGCCTTTGATTTTTTCTCGGGCTCGCGGGGCTCTCAGCGCTTTTGAGGAGTGCCCCCCCCATTTAACCTGCAAGTTCTGCCCTGGAAGCCCGAAACGTCACGCACGCCCTCGACTTTGCCAAAAAGAGGCTTTCGGACAGACCGGATCCATTCGACAAAGAGCTCAGGGTTTCAGGTTGAGGGTGCTTGTTGAAGACAGCTGTTAGGAATCTGAGCAGCCTGCAGGCACCCTAAACTATATTGGAGGTACGTAAAGGCTCAAGAATTCCTATTTAGGTACATGGACCCTTAGGGTAAGTAAACCCGAGACCCGGGCCGAGTGACCTTGAACCCCACACAGGCCGAGAGGCACAATCTGCTCTTTGGGCAGCTTCTTTGCCAGCCTCAGCTGAGAGGAAGGCAGCGCAGATGCCGCGAGCAATACGCGTTTTCTGTACAAAGCCCTGTGTAGGGACAGAACTTGGGGCCGAGCAAGTTGCATTGGGAACAAAACCCTACCTTGCGATGTTCCCCCTTCTACTAACAGTCTGTTAGAATTAGGGGGGGGAACATCCCAAAACCTACCCTACTCGCAAGCCGTGAACAGAAAAAACCACAAAACACGCTAGGCCATGAACTTGCAAAACCAACGTTGCTCGTGCATGTGCTCTGGGCACACTTGCAAGCAGGACATGTGATGGAGCATGACGTGTTGCTTCCTTCGGAACTAGAGGAACCCCACACTGGGCAGCACATGCCCCATACCACCCTAACACTCCTGACATTTTATGGGCCGAGTATGTCGATCTGACAGACTCCACCTCGACACTGTCGTCAAAGGAGGCCCTTTAGGGCTTATGGCTTGGACCCTTAAACTCCTAAACCCCTAATCCTCAAAAAACTACAAAGCCCTGTGCTTGCGCCCTCTTCCTTGCCTGTGTTTTCTCCTCTGGTGGACTGACTGGCGAGGGGGAGGGGGCATGGGTGTCAGGGTTTAGATTTTCGAGTTTCTTGCTTAAGGTGGCCTAATCCCCAAACCCTCAACCCTAAACCTACACCCTAAACCCTAAACCCTGCTTAACTCAGAAGTTCAAGGTTAGAGGGAGGTGAAGGACTTCAGGGTTTGTAGGCTTAGGAATTCAGGCTTATTAGGGGGTTGAGCTGTAATTATGGCGTTTAGGGGCTTTCAGGGCTGGCGTTCAGGGCGTTGTGTCAGAGCTTAGGAATTAAGACTGTTTCATAGGTTTGAGTTGAGTTTTCGCAAACGTGGGTGTTGCCTCCTAAACCAGAAAGACCCAAAATCCCCCAGACCCTCGCAAACGCTCACCCTCAACCCTCAATCCTCAGCCCTCTAATCCGCAAACCCTGAAACCCAAATCCCCTAAACCTCCCAAACCCCCTAGATCCCCCTGAATCCCTGATCCCCTCGTTCATGAACCGCTACACTTCCCCAAACCACTAACCCAAACACTAAACCCCAAACCCCCAATCCCTAAACACTGAAACCTAAACCCTGACACCAAACCCCAAGCCCCAAACCCTAAACACCTAAACACCTAAACACCTAAACACCTAAACACCTAAACACCTAAACACCTAAACACCTAAACACCTAAACGCCTAAACACCTAAACACCTAAACGCCTAAACACCTAAACACCTAAACACCTAAACCCTAAACCTAAACTCTAAACCCTAAACCCCAAACCCTAAACCCTGAACCCTAAACCCTAAACCCTAAACCCTAAACCCTGAACCCTGAACCCTAAACCCCTCTTGGGCCCCAAGGAGCTCCATGGTCTGATGGAGGGCGTGGCTGGGCTCCAGGGCCGGGACGATGCCCTCCTTCCTGTTTAGGGTTTAGGGTTTAGGGTTTAGGGTTTAGGGTTTAGGGTTTAGGGTTTAGGGTTTAGGGTTTAGGGTTTAGGGTTTGGGGTTTGGGGTTTGGGGTTTGGGGTTTGGGGTTTGGGGTTTGGGGTTTCTTGGTTTAGGATTTGGGGTTTGGGGTTTGGGGTTTGGGGGTGTAAGGTTTGGGGTTTAGGGTTTGGGAATCAGGGTTTGCAGAGTTTAGGGCTTCTGGGGATGGGAGCATTCTAGGATTCTACGATGTTGACGGAGGTCTAGGGTTAAGGGGAGAATGTTTAGGGCTCAGATGTTTTTTGAAGGAAGTTTGTTGAGGGTTCTGGCCCTGCAAAGGGTTTCAGGGCTAGGGATTTCAGGAACTGCTGAGGGCTTAGGGTTTAGGGTTTAGGGCTTCTAGAGCTTAGGGTGGTCGGTTTAGGGTTTATAGGGTTGACGGTGTATAGGGACGAGAAGAACCAGGGCTCAAGGTTTAGGGCCGAGGGTCTGAGGGCCTACTTGGAGGTTCATGGTACTTTTTAACCAATGATATCTGTACTTGTAACTGCACTTATAAACATATTTGGGCACTAAAGGCGCTTATAAGTGGGCTATAAGTAACAGTTTATAATTGGCTAATAAGCCACCAAGTAGGTACCGGTAAGGAAATTGTGTGTGCTCCAGGTGCTTACGATGATTATTTACAGTCTTATGTCTTATTTTGTTGGGGGGGGGGGGGGGTATCCATTGGGTTTCTGATTAGTACAAAGAGACAAAAAAACTGTAAACCATGCTCTCCTACCTACCCCTGGTAAGAGAGGGAATGAAATTCAGAGTCTAGGGTTTAGTGTCGGGCTGTGAGAATAGCCCCCCTGTTTCCGAGACTGAGGCCCCTGTATATACCCTTTAAGGGAGTCTATAGGTACAGTACCTCATTCCCTAATTCCCTACTAAGAACCAGCCAGCAGGTGTACGGCCGGGCCTAGAGACCAGGCGCATGGCATCGAGCGCCTGGTGGCAGCTGCACAGTCGAATGGTGAGGGGTAGGGTATAGAGTTTGCTTAGGGCTTCGTAGGGTTTAGGGTTTCTATAGGGGGTTATGGCTTATTTAGGGTTTAGGAAGACAACAAAGGCCTTTGATATGTTTGAGTGGCTGGCAGGTCTCTACTTGGGGCAAGGTGAGCTTATGAGCTTCACGGCTCGCGTAACTCAACGAACTCACAACACAAGTTGCCATACCGTGGCATGCCATAGCTTAGCACCTTGGTAGCTCAGTAACTACATCATGATAAGGGCACCCTGTAAGGGAACCTAGAAGCAAAAACAAAAAAAGGAAACGGGCACCACGGGGCTGCCAAGACACACATGGACAGATGGATGACACGCTGTTTCGTCATGCAAGGCTTCTCTACATTTCTAACTGGGCGAGGTCCGGCCGGAGACAGGCAGCTAGTACATCAAAAGGCATTAGTGCTCCGGGCGTGGGAGGCTTGCCAGGTACAGACATGAGAGCAAGCCACTGCAATACTGACGAACTCTACATATCATGTTCTTGTCCTGTCCATGTGGCCGTCTCATGGCCTTTCCTAAATGAATTCGGAACTCGGCTCCTTCCCCCATTAGCCCGTGTTTTTGAAGGGATGTGTGTTGCAGTCAAATTGGAGTTTTGCACTGTTACTGGGAGGAGGCAGCGCCCAGGTTTGGGGCTTTCGGAGTTGGGCGTTTAGGGTTTTCGGTTTGAGTAATCACAGCAATGATTGCTCTTTGTAATACTAGCAACAGTCATGCTCCTCACAACGCCAGGCCAGCAATAAAAGTAGTAGCATGCATAGCCACGATGGCGACATATGAGTCACTAAATGAAAACAATGAAACAACAACACTCAACGAAGAATAACAATAGGAACCCTTGCTGGAACAGCAATGGCTACTCTTCGAAGTGGAGACAGACAAGTAATACAAAGACTAAACCCGCCAAGAGTAACTATATGAACAGGTTGCCGTCTCTGGCTTAAACGGGCTTGCAAGGGAACCTAAACCCTAAACAAAAGGGAGTACGGATAGCTGTACGAAGAACAATCATGAAGGATCCCAGCTCCTTCCCTTAAAGATACTCGACAATGGCTATATATTCCCTGAGGGGATCCTTTAAAACAGATCCCCAAAACTAAGGGGGTAACCTGACAAACCCCTTGAACCAACCCGTTGAAGCAGTCGCCAATAGCTCCAGCCCTCCGTCTGCCTGCGTGTCGGTGGCGAAGACGTACTCCACCCGACCTCACAGCCACCAACAGGCAAAGCGGGTTAGTTTGGGTTTAATTGTTGTTCAGGGTTATCAGGGTTTAAGGTTGAGGGTAAAAAGCCTAAACGCTAGGGTGTCACGGTGCGCTTACCCCCCAAAATGGTCCAAAGCATCAACAGAGCTACGTAAAACCGTTATAAACCTACCTAACGAGTGGATACAACCGACACGCAGAAGTCCTGAACATGCCAAACCCAGTCAGAACCCCCCGCAAGGCCCCTGGGTGTACCTTAATGGGTGCATTTACGGCATGAAAAAGAGTACTTGGGGGCCTGGCAGGCCTAGGCCTGCAGCAGACTTTAAGTGGACACCCTCGCAAACACAAGGAAAAATCGAGTGTGCGTCGGAGCTCACGGCAATTGGCTTAAGGGGGGCATGTCTTAAGAGGGCCCACGCAGAATTATGCCAACCAATTCAGAAAGCAACCCAACACTACGCTCTAAAACTCCGTTCCGACGCACGCGAAGTAGGTGTTGCTTCCGAATTCCCTACTAAGACTTAGAGTGTGTGGACAGGACTCTTTTGGCTGCCTTCTGGCTGTAGCCTTTGGGGTGAAGCGTCTGTGGCTGCTTCTGCGCTCCATGGGCTCTGGGTTTAGGGTTTAGAGGGTTTAGGGTTTAGGGTTTACAAGGTTTAGGGTTTAGGGTTTAGGGTTTATAAGGGTTTAGGGTTTAGGTGCCATGATTGCTGAGAGTGTGATCACTCAGCAACTTGACCTGCTACAGCAAGCGCCAGAAATGGTCCAGAACCCAACAACTGGTTCCATCTTTTTGCCGGGCTGCAACAATCTAAAATACAAATTTATCGAACCCGCGCTGCAGTTGGAAACCCTGTTCATGTTGACAGCGGTGCATGGCATACTGGACATATTCAACTGCCAGCTGTTCTTGATACTCACCAATACTCACCAAGGCCGATTCTCAACAATCGCATCGCATGTACGCTGGTCCTTGCGTGCCACCATTCAGAGAACTTCGCAAGCGCGTCCCCGTGCTCCTGTTCCACAACTCATCAACAAATGCACCACTTCAAAATGCTCCTTCTCTTTTGCCGCACTGACCGGCGTGGCTCCGTCAAAGCGAATCAGCTCGTGGTCCGCACCAAACTGCAACAACAGACGAACGGCTTCCAAGTGGCCGCCATAAGCTGCTGCAAAAAGTGGGGTTGATCCCTTGCTTGTGGTTGCTTTGTCCTTGTTCGCACCAAACTCCAAAAGTAAACGTGCCACTTCTACATGGCCCTCATTGCTGCCGCGAGAAGCGGGGTCCCTCCGATGTCCGTGGTTGCTCGGTCTTTGTCAGCACCGGACTGCAACAACAAGCGAGTGACCTCTAGATGGCCTTCCAAAGCTGCAGCGTGTAGAGGAAATGCTCCACAATCAGTGGTCGCTCGATCTATGTCTGCAGCAGCGTCCAAAAGCAAGCTCACCACGTTGAGGTGGCCCTCGAAAGCCGCCGCAAGCAAAGGCGTGCTCCCGTTTTCCGTGGTTGCAGCATCCTTGTCAGCACCAAGTTCCAGCAGGAAACGCAACACATGCAGATGGCCTCGCTGAGCGGCGCAGTACAGAGGCGTGGCCCCGTTTTGGGCTGTTTTGTTGGCGTCAGCGTGAAACTGCCAAAGCAAACGGACGACATCCAGATGCCCCTCGTCAGCTGCGGCCAGAAAAGGCGTTGCTCCATCAGTGGTTGGCAGATTCTTGTCTGCACCGAACTCGAGCAAATGACGGACAGATTCCAGGTGGCCATTGGCGGCTGCCACTTGAAGAGGTGTGGCCCCCGTATTGCGAATTGGGCGATCTATGTGCGCCCTGGCGACCAACAGTACCTCGACGAGTGCCGCGTGCCCACCAGACGCTGCTGCGAAGAGTGGCGTTGCTTCACGCCGAAGACTAACCATATTCACACTTGCACCTGCTTCAAGCAAAGCCCGAGCTGAATGCTCATGTCCTCCTTCTGCTGCGGCATAGAGAGCCGGAACACCAGCTCTGTTCATTGCAGTGGCAGTCTGGGGCCGTTGCAGGATGGCCTCAACCTGCATGACATCACCAGCCGTTGCTGCCGTCACGAGCTCGTCGTCCATCGCAGCACGCTTCGGGGGGCTGAGGAGAACCAACCGCAACTCCGCAAACTCGGTGAATGACTCCGTGTCCTCGAGGATCTTGCCATTTGGGCACAGGACCCTTTGCTGGAACCTTGGTCGGTGGCAGTGGCTGCTTTGCAAGTGTCTTTTCAGTTCCCTGACTGGCTGGTCTGCATCAGCAAATGCTTCCGACTCTGCTGCGCAGCAGTTGCAAATCACCTCGCCCGAGGCAGCCATCCGAACCACAAGCATTGCCACAGAGCTATACGCCCCCCCCGAAGTTCCTAAACCCTAAACCCTAATCCCTAATCCCTAAACCCTGAACCCTATCTACCAGCGCACGGGTTCGAATCCGTGGCCCCAATGCTTGACCCCACAGTTAAGACCAGTTCAAGCTTCGCCGGAGTTCGGCTTTTCTTGAAACTCAACCGGAACCTCTGTTACATTATAGACCAACCAGACCACACTGTTAACAAATACGATTCCCGACTGGCCCATCCCTACAGGTACAAGATCATTCCAAAACCTTAGACCCTAAACCCTAAACCCAAAACCTTACACCCAAAACCCAAAACCCTACACCCTAAACCCGCAACCCTGAACCCGACTCCGATTCCCAATTCGAAGCCCTCCTTCGCCTGAGCCAACTCTGAGCAAGGAAGACAATCAGAAGATTCCCTTTGGGGGACCAAAACGAATCCTAAAACTGGGTTTAGGGTTTAGGGTTATAAACCCTTTTAGGGTCCATGTGGTTTCCAACGGTGTGCAGCATCTGGAACCCGATGGAAACTACATTGGACTCCTACCATGTTGCAACATGCAGCAGCATCTGTGGCGATCGACTTCAAGCGCACTGGATCGTGCAACCAGGAGCCAGCGACCACCCTTAACCCTAAGCCCGTATCAGCCCTAAACCCTAAGCCCTAAGCCCTAAGCCCTAAGCCCTAAGCCCTAAGCCCTAAGCCCTAAACCCTAAACCCTAAACCTAAAACTCCTCTTCAATGCCAAGGCCCCGGCCGCATGCCTTGAGGGAGGCATGCTGCCTTGGCCAGCAGTGGGGTGGAGGGGGGGCAGGGGGGGGGGCCGGGGTGAGCTTCAGACCCTGAACCCTAAACCCTAAACCCTAAAACCTGAACCCTAAACCCTAAACCCTCCACCCTATAACCCCAAACCCTAAACCCTCAACCCTCAACCCAAAACCCTAAACCCTAAACCCTAAACCCTAGACCCTAGACCCTAGACCCTAAGCAAGCCCTGCTATCTGCTAAAAATCTGCCGTGAACCAGCAGCGGAAACAGGACAGATCTGCGTCCTGAAACCACTTCGCCCCTAAATCCTTAGTCCTAAACCCTAAACCCTCAACCCTAAATCCCAAACATCTACAAGCCCCCCAACTCCTTGGGGTTCAGAGCTTAGCGTGGCCTCCCACCAGCAGCGCCTGTTTCTCTGCAGTTTCCTAACCCTAAACCCTAAACCCTAAACCCTAGACCCTAAACCCTAAACCCTTGTTTGTGTTAAATGGTATACGCGGAACTGTCAAAGAGAGTCCCCGAGAACGACACCTGGAGCCTGAGGGCTTGAAGGGTTTAGGGTTTAGGGTTTATAGGGTTTATAGGGTTTATAGGGTTTATAGGGTTTATAGGGTTTATAGGGTTTAGGGTTTAGGGTTCAGGGTTTAGGGTTTAGGGTTGAGGGTTCAGGGCCCCAGGCCCTGAAATGTCGGGTGTAGGGATTGCACTGAACCGAAGAAGATTGAGGGCTTACAGGACTCGGGGTGGCAGAAGCTCTGAACCCCAAGCCCGATCCTTGCGCCTTGCACCCAGTTTGTACTTTCCAGGATTCAGGGTTTAGGGTTTAGGAACCCTTAACTACTGATTGCCTGAGACCCCCCAGAAAGACTAAGAATATTCGTCCTTATAAGGGCACTATGGGAACGATTGTCTTGTATGTTCGGGGGGGGTCTTCAGCAAGTAGTAGTAAACCCTGAACCACCCTAAACCCTAAACCTAAACCCTAAACCCTAAACCCTAAACCCTAAACCCTAACCCTAAACCCTAAACCCTAAACCCTAAACCCTAAACCCTAAACCCTAAACCCTAAACCCTAAACCCTAAACCACCTCTCCCAAGCCTTATTCAATCGCCGGGCCGCGGCCCCACACCCGGGTAGTCCAGGCCAGCGCTAATGGAGTGGGTCTCCTTGATCTGACCTCTTCGCGGGCTTCTACTCGGGCTTAGGGCTGAGGGTTTAGGGCTTAGGGCTTAGGGCTTAGGGTTTGGGGCTTAGGGTTTAGCGATTTTTAGGGTTTAGGGTTTAGGGTTTAGGAAGTTCAAGGGGCACCCTGTTCATCCCTACAGAATCCTTGACACATACCAGCCCGAAGAAGCTTAGGGTTTAGGGTTTAGGGTTTAGGGTTTAGGGTTTAGGGTTTAGGGTTTAGGGTTTAGGGTTTAGGGTTTAGGGTTTAGGGTTTAGGGTGAAATTCTAAGGCCCCAAGCCTGCAGGACAAAAGCTGATGCTGAGCCTTCAGCTCAACAATGACGAGGCTGCGGCATATGAGAAGACATGGGGAAAACATCGGGGTTTAGGGTGTAGGGTTTAGGGTTTAGGGTTTAGGGTGTAGGGTGTAGGGTTTAGGGTTTAGGGTTTAGGGTTTAGGGTTTAGGGTTTAGGGTTTAGGGTTTAGGGTTTAGGGTTTAGGGTTTAGGGTTTAGGGTTTAGGGCTTCATTTACAAAGCGGTTGGTAAAGGAGGGCTCTCAACCTAAAACTCCCTAAAGGAAATGCTAGGCAATGGGCGCCTAAACTCGATACCCCAAACCCCCTCGACCTGTGGAGCAGGTCCTCAGCCTAAACCTAGAAGTCCCGAAGCCCTAAACCCAAAACCCTAAACCCTAAGTCCTAAACCCTAAACCCTAAACCGAAAAGTCCCGAAACCCCAAACCCCAAACCCTGTCGATGCTGGCAGGCGACCATCCGGCGACTGGAGCAGGTATGTCCGCGAGCCATGGAGGACACCTCTCTCAGGTGAAATCTCCGGTGGTTAGGGTTGTGAATCCTGAAGCCCTAAACCGACCACAAACACAGGGTTTAGGGTTTAGGGTTTAGGGTTTAGGGTTTAGGGTTTAGGGTTTAGGGTTTAGGGTTTAGGGTTTAGGGTTTAGGGTTTAGGGCTTGGGGGTTTAGGGCTTGGGGGGGTGAGGGCTTTAGGGGAAAGAGACTTGAACTTTGAAGGGTTTTAAGGGTTTAGTGGCTTCGGGGGGTAAAGAGCCTTGAAGGGTTTAAGGGTTGATAGGGGCCTCAGAAACTATTGCCAATGGTGTACTTTAGGGGCCCAAAAAAAATTCAGGACAGGGTTTCGGGGGGTCATTGAAGTAGAATGGTACAAATACAAGAATGGGAAAGCTACTGGAAAACTATTCCGACACCTACATTGGCAGCTCAGTTTCAACCCTTAGACTGCCAACCACTGTAGCGCTTGAGATTATCCTTCTGAGCTGTTGCGAAGCAACCCCTGCAGTCTGCAAAGCTTTCTGAAAACCTGCAAATCCTAGAAAAAACACAAAAACTCTCAACAACGCTGGTTATACAATGCCCCCCTTAGAGCTTAAAGTATGTCAGTCTACTCCCCTCCCCTGGGTGTTGAATAAGCAACAACAAAACACAACTCCTTAGGAGACTGTGGGCCACGTAAATGCCCAAACCTTAGGATTTAGGGTTTAGCGTTGAGGGATCAGAGTTTACACTCGAAACAAACAACATGCGCAGGCCCCAGTAAAGTACTCGTGCCGCAATAAAAACTGGCGACAATGGATAGCGTTTATTGACTTGTTTAGACCTTAAACGATTAGGCTCTTGTTAGACTAAAAATCAAGCTACCATAATGAGGATACCATATTGAAAGAACACAACCCTGCCACGGTACCTTAACTTAAGTTCCTTAGCAATAAACCAGTAAACGGTACCTAAACACCCTAAACCCTAAACCCTAGGCCCAAGAAAGCAGCATAATTAGGGCACAGGGCACCTAACCCTCCCTGAGGTATTATAGGGGTCGGAAAAATTACGAATAATACGCCCGTACGGTCCGTGTGTACTTCTACGAAAAAGCCCGAAAAACCCTATTCTAATTATTCTGGTTTCTGAGGCCTCTATAAAGCCTTAAACCCTAAACCCTAAACCCAAGGCAACAGCACAGGACCTAAAGCCTCCCTGAGGTAAGCTTCTCGGCTTCTTCAGGGAGGGGGCTCAAGGGGGGCAGGTACCCAGAAAACCTTCGGGAAGCTGAGGGAGCCTTAGGGAGAAATGGGGGAGTACTAGGGAGCCTTGGGTTACATACGCCCCTTGAAACCCTAAACCCTAAACCCTCAACCCTCAACCCTCCCTATCATAAGCAAAGGGGCCGATGCTGCCCTTTGTCAGCGTGGCGGAGTGCTTGTCCGTCTCGGTGCCATCCTCGGCAGGGTTCTTCAGAAAGCCCGAAACCCCAAACCGGTTTAGGGTTTAGGGTTTAGGGGTTAGGGTTTAGGGTTCCGGATTTTTTTTTGGGCGGCCCTATGCCACTCTCCCGAAGCTCTCCCATCGCTTAAGTCTGTGAGGAAACAGCAAAGGAGTTGGCTTTGAGGAGTTTACTGCACGTTGGCAGCCCCACTAGCTTGCTCCAAAATTTCCGGTCCACAGCTACTCTGTGAAGTTGGAGAAATGCATGGGGGAGTTGTGGGGACTGTGAGGGTGGGGGTGTAGGTGACTGTAAAAGCCAGTGCCAAGCTATTCTCGCGCACTGTGCTGTCCACCTTGCCCTTCTCCTACCTGGCCTTAGGCCATCCCCTACTGTCCCTCCCCTGCATAAAAACGCATGAGTAAAGCAGCAGTTTCGTTCGATCTGTTCATGATGCTGCCTTAGTATGTGCCCGAAAAATTTGAGTTGTCGCTTGTGGATGTGATGTGTGAGGGGTGGTTGAAGGGTGAGGTGTCTGATGTCTTGGTTGGTGTGAGTGTGTTTGTCAGGCTGGAGCACCTCTGTGAAGTAAGTGCTGCCTATTCTGCAGATCTTCCGAAGGCACTGTGAGTGAAAGGCCTCCAATCTGTGAAGATCTGACTGGGTGAGGGCAGCTGACTCCATGCCATATGTCAAGAGTGGGACAAAAACTGCATTGTAGATCCGAAGCTTCCACTTCCTGGAGATATCTGCGTGTCTCCAGAAGCTGTGAAGTGCATTGAAGTTCTTCCGGGCCTTGGCAATGCGCTGAACCACATCTCTGTGAGAAGAGGAGTCGCTGCTCAAGATGACCCCCAAGTATTTGGCATGGTCAACCTGCTGGACGGGAGTGCCATCTGTGAAGTTGACCGCGCCGCTGGAGGCAGGGGATCTCAGCAACATACACTTCTTGACATTCAGCCTGAGGTTGCTGTGAGCAGCTGTGGTTTGAACCGCATGGAGAAGCTGTTCGGTTTTGGCGGCAGTGCCCGACATGAGAGCAGTGTCGTCAGCAAACGCCAAATCGTAGAATGCCTGGTTTTGGCTGTAAAGCCATGGCAGATTTTGCCCGTTCGCTGTGATGGCAACGTCCACGTCGTGCATGATCATGCTGTGCACAATGAGGAACAGGTAAGGGGACAGCGGGCACCCCTGCCTGATACCTGAACTAGCTGTGGCGGTGGAGCTGGTGTGTCCCGCAGCGGACACATTAAACTGTGGGGCCGTGTAAAGGTTGCTAATGAGATTGGTGATAGCTTCTGCCCGCTCCAGCTGTCTCCGCAAGATGTGGATCGGCTGTGAGGTTGATCGGTTGGCGCGAAAACCGAACTGTGTGTCTCGAAGCCTGTGATCCAATCCCCTCTGCAACCGAAGATGGAGAATTTTTGCCAGGAGCTTGTAAGCCGTGTTGAGCAACGAGATGGGCCGGTAGCTGGAGGGATCTGTGAGGGATCCTTTGCCTTTGTAAATTTCCACCACTATTGCAGCCAGCCAGTCGTGCGGGACCTGACCTGTGAGGAGAGCTCTGTTGAGGATCTTCAACAATGCTTGCTGATTCTCAGCAGGAAGCCACTTCCAGGCCTCGGCTGGAAGGCCGTCCGTCGGCAGCGTCCCAAATCGGGGCTGTGGGGCCTGTGTAGTCCTGCTGTGGGGGGGCCCAATGCTCGTCGCGAAGGTAGTCCGCGAACGTTTGCGCCTGCTGGGACTGGCTCGTCATGTGGCCCTTCGCGTTTTTGATGGCAACTGTACGCGGCTTGTAGTCCGAGCGTACGCGTTTGATCCATCGCCATTTGTCGCGTGGGTCCAAGGCGGCTTCTGACTCCAGAAGCCGAGCTTTGAGCCAGCTGGCCTTGTCTTTTCGCGCTTGCTTGCGGATGCTCTTATGCAACTCGGACTCCAGGTCCCAGCGCTGTGAGGAGCGGGCTTCCGCCCTCTGTTGGATCAAAGTCCACGCGGCGTCCGTGATCCAGGGGTGCTTCTGGCGAGGTGGCTCCTCTGGAATGCAACTTTCCAGAGCAGCAGCGGCGGCCTGCCTGAAAGGGGCCCAGAGTTCCGTGGGGGTGTCGATGAGAGGGAGGGGAGGCTGGTGGCGCGTGTCGGGAGTGTCTGTGGTGGCTTGGCTGTGGTTGTGGAGTGCCTCTGTGAGGTGCGCGTTGAAGCAGGCTATCTGCTCTTGTGTGGGGCTTCGCACGCGGCGCGGCTTGGCTGGTTTGCGCTGAGAAGCCTTAGTGCGCACTTTGAAGGTGATCTTCACCAAAAAGTGGTTGCTGTTAAGAGCCGCTTCTGGCGCGGTGATCGTGGATAAGGTTGCGCCATGCTTTGTGAATGAGCGCATGGTCCAGTTGGACCTGGTCGCCATTGGGACGGATGTGTGTGTGTGTGTAGCGATGTTCCGGTGCTTTCTGCATCCAGGTCTGCGGAACGCAGAGGTCGTGCGCATCAATGAGGTCGCGAAGTTGGCTTTGGTTGGTGGGGCCTGCCATAGTGTTCTCCTCCTCATCCTGTTGCTGGGTTTTGTCCCACTGAAAGTGGGGGCCCACTGCTCCTGTGATATCCTGTAGCTCTTCAAGAAGCTGTGAGTTGAGGTCTCCCACGATGAGAAGAGGAGAACGCTCTTTGTGGGAGTGTATGTGGTTGTGGAGCTGATCCCAGTACTGGTCTCTCTGCTCCTGCTCCTTCTGATTGTGGGGAGCATATGTGATCAGTGTAGTGAATGGGGCCTCGGCTGTGTCGATGGTGAAGGTGAGAAATCTGCCATCGTGCAGTGTGAGGTCCGTGATGGTGGAGGTGAAATGTGGTGCAGTGATCAGGGAGACCCCCGTGTAGGTCTGCTGGGGCTTGCCAGCATCATCGTACTGCTCAGTGGCACTGTGTGAAAAGGTGTAGCCCTCGATCATGTATTGATCCGGTTGCTTGAGGTGGGTCTCAGTGAGGGCCAGCCAGTCGAGCTTGTGTTGCTTCATGAGCTGGACGAGTGTGTGGGCTTTGCCTGCCTCCAGCATGCCTGTGGTGTTCCAAAAACCTCCTCTCGCGAGCCTGTGAGGGGGGAGCTGTATGTCGTGCTTGTTCCTGCTCTTCTGATTGGGTTTGGAGATATGTGTTTTGAACCAATGGGCTCGAGTGTGGGTTCTGGTTCGGGTGTCATGCCGTTCCTGCCATGCTTGCCTGTTTGGTGGGCGGTGAGGTGTCAGTGCGAAGGTGGTTGGGTGTGGATGGGTTCTGAGGGACTCTGTGTTTGAGTCGTGCGAAAGCTTGGAGCCGCCTTCGAAATCTGTGTGTTCTGAATCTGGGGAGACAGTGTCTGTGAGGGGCTCGCCTGCCATCACTTCAGGACCTCACCGAGAGGGCTGGCCGAGACCGTCCCGCAGTAATGTGAAACCCAATGCTCCCAGTCCTGGTCTGACCACTTGCTGATGTCTCCCCCCTTGCTGATGAACTGGATCTTCTCCTCGTCGATGGCCTTCTCCAGCTCAGCCTGTGAGTCGAAGGGGCGGTAGGACTCAGTGGGGAGTGGGGGGCTCGGACTGCATGTCGGAGAATTCCGAAGGAGCTGGCCTCTTGAGTCCCTGTGAGACAAACTGTGGGAGGGTCTGTCCTGGATCCACTGCGATGTCCGCCGCATTTGCTGCAGCCATCTGTTCCATGAGCTCCTCGACGGGCCTCATGTACTGGAAATGAAGTCGGTCTTCATGATCCGCGGAGATGCCTGTGAAGGTGAGAGGCCAGGGGAACTCGTACTTGAAGCGAGCCACCCAATGCTGGACATTGTCCTCCTCGCCCTCGTTGTACTCCGGAATGGACTTTGTGAGGAAGCGGTTCAGGCGAACAGCTGCCATGTAGTCCTGTGAGGTCTTCTCGGCTGCTGTGCGAAAGGCCTCTTTCTCCACCTCGGTCTGTGCGATCTGCTGCTTTAGCTGATCGTACCAAACATTCTTCCATGCTGTGAGGATGGTCTCCATGTGCTCTTGGGGGAGCTGAATTTCGCATGTCCAGTCACCCATGGAGCCAGCGTTCATCGTGAGGGATGTCTGGGTTCACAGCGTTTGCCAGTCGGGCTGCTTCTGTCGCCAGCCGGGTTGCTAGAGCCACAGAGGGGCCTAGGGCTGTGCCTGCCCCATTGCGCCCCACTGCCGCCGTCAAATCCTGGAGGAGGACTGAGAGCTGCTGCTCCGTGGGGATTGCCCCCAACACGAATGGCCGCCTCAGGAGTTGACGGGTCACGTCACTCTCTAGCAAATCCCTCGATGGCAGGGCTGACCTGCGTAGCGTCAGAGTAGGGCCCTTCACTGGCCCAGGAGTGACGCCAGTCACGGCTTGCTTGTCAGCCCGTAGTGCCGTCAGGACGGCATTGACTGCAGGGTTTCTTCTTGGTGCCTCCCAGGAAGGAGAGTGAGGAGGAGTTCCATGAGCTCTTCCCCGGATAGCCCATCCTTCTGCCTGGATGCTGATGGGACGTCTCCAGTCGTAGGCCCTGACTCCTTCCCTCCTGCTTCCTTGGGAGGCTTGTCTTCGGACTTGTCATGCGCCGCTTCAGCGGCAGCGGCTCTCGCCTCGGCCTGCTCCTCCTCTGTGAGGATGCCCAAGGCCATCGGCTGACCCCCGCGTTCGTTGTCTTCCTGGTCCTCCATTGCTCAGGATGACACTACCAGCAGGGGACCGAAGGTCCACTTCCCACACAAAGTGGGCAGCCGGGCGCCTAGTACCCCGGCTCTTTCCCCCGTCGCGAGGCCCAAGGAGTTCTCCAGTAGCCAACTGGAGTTCTCCCCGGACAACAGAGCTCGCGGGGTTCCGGATTTAGGGTCCTGAACGCTCAAAACACCGTACACTCGTTGGTTATCGGTCAGATGTCGGCTTCGGAAGATTTGGGGCGTTAAGTTAAGGCTTTGCCACCCTAAAGACCAAAGCCTAAACCCGGCACATCCCTAAACCGCAAACCCGAAACCCGAAACCCTAAACCCCAAACCCCAAACCCTAAACCCTAAACACAAGTCTTTGGCCTTAGGGTGTCTCAGGGGTTGCTACTCGGAAGCCTGAGTTAAGTTGCAATCGTGCATATGCATATATATATATATATATAAATACACATACATACATATATACATACATACATACATACATACATACATACCTACATACATACATCCGTGCGTACATACATACATACATACATACATACATACATACATACATACATACATACATACATACATACATACATACATACATACATACATACATACACACATATGCATACATATGTATATATATGTGTATATGTATATATATATATATACATATGTATATATACATGTATATATGTATATGTATATATATATATATGTACTTTCCTATGGCCGCAGCCTTTCAGGTCCCAGATTCTAGTCGACCCGATCCCTTCACCCTAATCACCCCAAAACCCCAGACCCTAAACCCTAAACCCTAGACCCTGTCCCTAAACCCTAGACCCTGAACCCTAAACCCTAAACCTTAAAACCCATACACCCCTTAAAGCCCTCTGCGCCAAGCTACGGGCAGCCACGGACCATGCTCCCCGCCAGCCTCGACACCGACAATGCGCACCTTTGGAGGGGCTGAGGGCTTAGGGCTCTGTAAGGTCTGTAGGGTTTAGGGTTTAGCGTTTAGGGTTTAGGGTTTAGGGTTTGGGGTTAGGGTTTAGGGTTTAGGGTTTAGGGTTTAGGGTTCAGGGTTTAGGGTTAGGGATAGGGTTTAGGGCTTGAGGTCTGTAGGGTTTAGGGTTTAGGGCTTAGGGCCTGTAGGGTTGAGAGTTTGCTTAGGGTTTGTAGGGTTTAGGGTTTAGAGTTTATGGTTTAGTATGGGCATGAGTTCTTGTTGGGGACTTCGGGCTTGACGGGCTAAAGTTTTAGGATTTCGGCGATTTCCCAAATTCGCCACACAGGGCCAGGAGTCACGTAAATCCTGAACACCTCGAAGGTCCATTGTCTACCAAAACCTCAGAAACCTTACAGCACCTGGATACTCTACATAGAAGAAAGAAAGGAAGGATTCTTAGGTGTTTTGCTCGGTTCGTTTGAAAGTATGGCACCCTAAACCCTACACCCTAAACTCTGAACCCTAAACCCCCAACGATTTGACACCGGAGTAAGGAGCTTTACTCGTGAAATGCTTGGACTTGAGAATGCTGAACTCTAGACCCTAAACCCCAAACGAATTCTTAGGTTTAGGGTTTAGGGTTTAGGGTTTAGGGTTTAGGGTCTAGGGTTGAGGGTAGGTGCTTCGTGGGCCTTCTGATCCTCCAGGAAGGCTGTGAACATGCCGATGGCGTTGGAGCCACCCCCGACGCAGGCCACGACCACGTCCTAAGTACCGAAAGCTTCACACATGTAGGGTGTGGGGTTTAGGGTTTCGGGTTTAGGGTTCAGGGTTTGGGGTTTAGGGTTTAGGGTTTGGGGTTTTAGGCAAATACTCCCAAATAAGGTCCTACTAGAGACAATACAAGGGCAAAGTATGAAATCTCCCAAGGGCCTACCTAGTTACAGAAACATGCCTAGAGCTGCCATAAATTTGATCAAGTTTTTACTAGACCCAGGAGTAACCTAGGAATAAAAGGGGCACCCTTTTTGGTTTAAAGACGCTTATGAGGGAACCTAAGCCCTAAACAAAACGAATAAGGGCCGACTATGGGTGCTAGTTTAAGTCCCCTTTTTGAAGGGGCCTTTTTTCTGCTCTGAGCAACTAGGGCTTGTAGGCTTGCAGGGAGTCATGCCAACAAACTGGACAGGAGAAACTTGTGCGGAATTGTCCAAGGCCAACAAGAACAACCCACGAACTCCACAGCCGTAACCTAAGCCGCTAAAGCAAGTGCCAGCTTGACCGACCTTTTTTGTGGTTTAGGGCTTGAGGGTTTAGGATTTAGGGTCTAGGGTTTAGGGTTTAGGGTAAAGTGTTGGGCTTCAATTTGCAGCCGTGCTGTTGGCCATCAAGAGCCCATGGAACACTCACCCCAAAGCGGACGATGCACTAAACATTCTTTACAAGTTCGGATGTCCCCCCCCCCCCCCCCCCTATACTAACAGCCCTTGTTAGGGATGAGAGTACCCCCCCGATTACAATCCGTATTGCGGATTGTTAGTCTATACTAACAGCCCTTGTTAGGGATGAGAGTACCCCCCCGATTACAATCCGTATTGCGGATTGTTAGTCTAAAGGGGTAACATCCCAAACTGCAAGCATCAATAATTGCATAGTTATGGACAAGCCCTGAGAATCAGCGTCCTAAGAGCCTTTGGGACATTCAAAAGCAAACCCCCCCCCCCCCCCACCCAAAACCCAAAACCCAAAACCCAAAACCCTAAACCCTTGTTGCGGCCACACGTCTGGCAGGCGACCCGGGCCATTTGTAAAGGTGGGGTGGCCAAACTCGCCAGAGGTCTGATTGAGCATCCTCAACTTCGGAAAGCTTCGCAAGCCCTGAACGACCAAGTTTAGGGTTTAGGGTTTAGGGTTTAGGGTGCAGGGTTTAGGGTTTAGGGTTTAGGGCTCCCTAGCACCAACCACAAAGCTCCGGGTAGTTCAGCGCCCCTGAAAGAGCCCCCAAATGTCTTTTGCACATCAGCATATCTAGGGCCATCTAGGGAAGGTAAGAATCTTAAGGGGTTCTTGGGTTGCACTTTGAATCAGAAGCTCTCGCGCAAGAGCCAAAAGCGTTTTGTCACGACAAGGGACTTCGGACTTGCTTTTGTTTTTAGAGACTGCCCCCGAACAAGCACAACGCCAGCAAAGGATGTGACAAGCACGCCGCCAACAAAGGATCCTCAGTCAGAGAAATTCCCTAAACCCTAAGCCCTAGAAGCTCTAATACTAATCGCTCACTGCCGTTTGAGTTCAGCCAGAGGTGCAGCAGCCGAGCTCTGCTTCTGTGGTGCTGTTGGAAAGTGCCGATTTTTGCGGCGTGGGCCATCGATACATAGAGAAATAGGTCGTGATTTCAGGCTTGCCGGACTGAGGGAAAAGGGGGGAGAAAGAAGCATCCCGTCCTGGACCCAGCCCTTTAAAGAAAGGTGCTACTGGGCCCTAGATTTGAAGCTCTCTACAAGGAATGAGGTCTTTGGTGTTTGGGGGGCGCAAGTGGGCATCCTTAACCTGCTCGCACTGCGGTTGCATTGCTGTGCTGTGGTTTAGGGTTTAGGGTTTAGGGTTTAGGGTTTAGAGTTTAGGGTTTAGGGTTTAGGGTTTAGGGTTTAGGGTTTAGGGTTTAGGGGTCTACCTGCATCCCCCCCACCCCAGTGCCCTTAACAAGTGGCCTAAGTGTGCCTACAAGTTGGGGAAGGGGGTTACATAGGGCATTTTAAACGGGTGCTTTGAAGGGGTCTAGGCGTATCTAGTGAGACCCAAGAGTAACCTAGGAATAAAAAGGGCGGCCTTTTGGGTCTTAAAGGGGTTTATAAGGGAACCTAAACCCTAAAGAAAGGGAATAAAGGCCCACTCTGGGTCCTAGTAGCCCTAAACCCTGAACCCTTAACCCCAAAACCCTAAACCCTTAAGGATCACTGTCAGTGCCTCTCGGGCTTGGGGGACAAGGCGTTAGGCTTCGGGGTCGACGGATTCGGTGGTCCAGGGTCTAGTGTGTATTCGGCGGTGCTTGAGGTTTAGGGTTTAGGGTTTAGGGTTTAGGGTTTAGGGTTTAGGGTTTAGGGTTTAGGGTTTTGGGGGAGGAGTTTTGGGTTGAGGGCTTCTTGGGTTGGACCTTTGGGAGCTTCATAGTGCACGGGCGCTTTGGGGCTTGGCAGTATATACGCTAAGGGGTAGAAGGAGGGACCCCTACAAGGGACCCTTAATCTTACTCCACTGTATAACCCATGTATATAATATATATATATATATATATACCTTATGTAATCCCGAAAAACCTAAGTAGCCTCTGAAGAACCTCCAAATAACCCCTAAGGTCCCTTAAAAAGGGGGCGCCCAAGAGCCTTGACTAGGGTGTAACCCTAAACCCTGAACCCTGGACCCTAAGCCCGAAACCCTAAACCCCAAGCTCTAGGTTTCAGGTTGTTGGGCCACTTTGAGCCTAACGGGAAAAGCCCTAAAACGGTGGTAAGGCCCGGTCACACTGCATTTGCAGGCCGCTCTCTGCTCCCAAGGTGTCCCAATACGAGTGGGTTTAGGGTTTAGTTTAGGGTTTAGGGTTAATTTAAGGTTTATAGGGTTAGGGTTTAGGGTTTAGCGTTTAGGGTTTAGGGTTTGAGGTATAGGGCTTAGGGTTTAGGTTTCTAGGATCGTTTAGGATTTCGGGTTGTGAACCTGAGCCCATCTGAACACTAAGTCCTAAGCCGAGTGAGGCAGCCGGGCCACTGCGCGCGGGCTTCGTTGCCGATCACGGCCTGCAGGTCCCGGACGATGTCCTTGGAGTGTGGCCCTAAACCCTAAACCCTGAACCCTGAACCAACACTGTGAGGGTATGGAGTTTAGCGGTTTGGGTTCCACCGAAGAAGTCTAGGCATTTGAGCCTATAAGGGAACAGGGTTGGAAGCCGAAACCCATGCTGGTTTAGGGTTTAGGGCTTAACCCTTCTACCCTGTATCTCTCTACGCCTTTCAAATCCTAGAGACCGAATACCTCCTTAGAGCCAAGAGTTGTGTTTATTAACCATGAGTTTCGGACGATAGACTAACACGTGGATCTCGCATAGAACGCGGGACGCTCGAAAGTACGTGTAAGGACCCCCCCCCCCCCCCCCCCCCCCGACCCCACCCCACCAAAAAAACAAAAGAAACAAAAACACGAAAAGGACCCTGATTAAGAGAACTGCCCGACTGGTGCCCAGGAAAATCTAAACCCTACCAACAGCCCACTTTATCACCAAACTCCCTAAACAACGAAAGCCCTCAAAATCCTAAACCCTGAACCCAAAGCCCCAAACCTACCATTCGCTTATATATAAGGGCAATCTAGGGATGATTATTTGTAAATTTTTGGGAGCTTCTGAAGAAAATAGTAGAAACCCTAAGCCCAAAACCCTAAAACCCCCAAACCCTCAACCCTAAGCCCTAAACCCCAGATCCGAAAACCTAAACCCTCGACCCGAAACCCTAAGCCCTAAACCCTAAACACTAGAAAACCCGAAACCCAAACCCTAAACTGCTATCGCTGGGACAGATGAACTGCTCCCGGGGATCGGGGAAAGGGTGCGGTCCCACAGCGGAGCCGATGATGTAGTGCCTCAAGGGGGCGTGTTTGTATTCTGTCAGCTGAACCCTAAACCCTAACCCCAAACCTGAAAGCCTAAACCCTAAACCCTTGGAGTTTTGGGCTTCTCAGGGTTTTGCGCCTCAGGTTTTGTCCCTATCTATAGATCGGACAGTAGGCGCACAGGGTTTAGGGTTTAGGGTTTAGGGTTTAGTTTTTAGGGGTGTTCAGGGTTTTTGGGGTGACACTTGTTGAACTTCCTGAACCCTAAACCCCAAACCTAAAACCCTGAACCCTAAACCCGAAAACTGACTGGCTCCGGGACTCGGGCCCATCGGGCTTAGGACTCGGGGCTTAGGGCTTGGAACTTAGGGATTGGGAGTTCTGGTTTAGGTATCCGAAACTTAGTTGTCCAGTACCTAGGGGTTTTAAAGGTTAACCTTTGGGATTGTAAGGGGAATATATTAACCCAAAAAGGTTAAAGGTTACCTACTCTACTACTAAGGAAATTAGGGGTACCTTCTTGGGGTCCTTTTTTCGAAGAATACGGGGGGTGATTTGGACCTTCGGGGTTTAGGAGGGACAAGAGGGCACCATGAACTATGTGTTCCCCATAAACCCTATAAACCCTTATGAACTTACTATAAACCCTGCAAACACTAAGCCCTATAGGCAACCCAAAGTAGATAGACTTTTCGAAAATCAGAAATCCAATAGAACCCCCCCTTTCCAAAAGGCCAGATAGAATATCAAAAACCCCAAGGCGATGGATAGAATATTGGCCTAAAGTTTAGGGGCGCCGAGGCGCCCCAGGGGTCGGGGTCAACTCTATTCTATCTACTTCAGGGCCCCCAAAAAAGCACATAAGCAAAAATTAGGGTAGGGACATCCCATATAAATCCCTTTATACTGAAGCCCAAAAAAGGTAGGGATGTCCCTATAAAAGAAGAGGCGAGGGCCAAGAAACCAAGACGCCAAGAGGTGTGCAGGAGGCCACCAAGCGGGCGAATTTTCGGGGTCCCGAACATACTCTATGCACGGGTTTTCAAACATTGTATCTACGGGTTTCAAGATTCTTTCTATGGGTTCCTCAAGAAACATGGGAAAACGCCCAAATTCCAAACCCACCAAAAAAAACGAAACCCAAATTCCATCTATTCAAGGATGACTATAAACCCTAAACCCTTAACCCTAAACTCTTAACCCTAAACCCTAAACCCTAAACCTCTGTGATGCCGAGGGGCGTGGTCCGGATATTGGTCACCCAGTCGCGCAAGGCCTGCCGTCCGGTCTCCAAAGCCCTGACCCAGGCCCACCCGACCACTTTTTGGGTTCTAACCCCAAACCCTAAACCCTAAACCCTAAACCCTAAACCCTAAACCCTAAACCCTAAACCCCAAACCCCTACATCCTAAACCCGAGAAGCCTAAGCCCCCACACCCATGAACCCCCATCCTCTCAAGCCCTCACAGGCCCCCCCAGACTTGACAACCTCACGCCCACGGACTCCTAACAGCTTCGGGTTCTTGGGCTTTCGGGGTGTTTAGGGTTTAGGGTTTGGGGTTTAGGGTTTAGGGTTTAGGGTTTAGGGTTTGGGGTTTGGGGTTTGGGGTTTAGGGTTTAGTGTTATCTCTACAGAACCCCTGAACCCTGCACCCTTAACCATTAAAACAAGGTTTTTGGGATTTTTGTAAGTCCTTGCAGGGAGCGGACTCCTTATACTTTGCAGGGTTTAGGGTTTAGGCTTGAGGGAAGAATTATCAGGGTCCTGTTTCCGGTCGTCTTGCCCGGCGCTCAAGAGTAAGCATGGCGAATTGTGATGGATTCTTTCCGGTTTGTACCGCTCAGTTTGTACATCCCCGGGTCTGTAGTTCGTGCAGTACGGTGACACCGAAGAAGCCTACAGGGTTTAGGGTGTAGGGTTTAGGGTTTAGGGTTCCGGTTAGGGTTTAGGGTTTAGGGTTTAGGAACCACCTCGTTCACGGCATCCTTGAGCGTGCGACTGCCGCTCTTCACTGGCACCACGGTGGCTCCCAGCTCTCTCATGCCTGGCGAGCTCCTAACCCTAAACCCTCGACCCTAAACCCTAAACCCTAAATAATATTTGCCTACAATTTAGTAGTAAGTACCCCCTATTTGGTAGGTAGAACCTTTTAACATGCAGGCAAATAGGGTCCCAAGTGAAGCCTGCAGCCCCCACAAGCCGTACGCTCCCGTGGGTTGTTGCCATAACACGCCTTCTTGCTTTCTTAGGCTCACTTAAGGCAACCTAATCGCCAAAAAAAAAGAATTTCGGGCTCTTTCGGTAGATAGGAATCATCACTGTTCAGGATTTAGGATTTTGCGCGTTAGGGTGCCGTTCCCGGCCCTGCCCCCGCCAACCCCCCCCCCCCCCCCCCCCCCCCCCCCCCCCCCCCCCCCCCCCCCCCCCCCCCCCCCCCCCCCCCCCCCCCGCGCGCTGCAACCCCAAGCACGGCAGATTAGTAGCTTATCTATCCCGGGATCGTAGGTAGTCAGACCCCAGTAGGGTTCATTGTGGTCCCGAAGCCTCAACTCCTAGACGATAGTTTCCCCCCCTCGCATGCAGACATGCAGGCAAAAGGCGGAAGCAGTTCAGCTTTTGTCGCTCGGTGTCGATCTCGCCCATGTAGACGATCTGCCACACAGCGCCAAAAGAGTATACACTCGAAACCCTCATCAAAACCCTCGAAACCCTGCCCTTTTGTGGAGAGAGCGCGCCGGGCACCTTCTTCTCTTCACACAGAGAGGTGTCCCCTTAAGAATGCACACGCTCGGTGAACAAGTCCCCAAGCTGCCACCCCATGTCCATGTACTCTGTAACATACACGCGAAAACTGGACTGAAGAATCGCTGCCTGGGCAAGGTGGATGAAGCATGATACAACACGATCCCCTACCAAAGGCAGAAAAGTGCAAATCCTTCCAACGGGCCGTCAAAAAAGCCAGCCGCACCCGGGAGTCTATGACACTTACGGGGTTTAGGGTTTAGGATTTAGGGTTTAGGCTTCAGGGCTACAAACTTAAGAACTAATAAGTCGTTAATACTAAATGCACCGTCGGGAAGTCATATTACCGGCTCAGCCTGGACACTGTGGCCAAGAGCCCACCCCTTCATTTCACGGGATATTCTTCAGAATGCCCAAGATATGCTGATGTGCTTTAAGCTTCCTGACCCCAAGTCAAAAAACTCTAGTTGCACCCCGAGCCTGTCAAACCTGAACCCTGAACTCGAAACCCGAAACCTTGAACCCAAAACTCCTCAACCTGAACCCTAAACCCTAAACCCTAAACCCTAAACCCTAAACCCTAAACCCTAAACCCTAAACCCTAAACCCTAAACCTTTGGGAGAGTTGGGGGCCCAAGAGCCCAATGAGCCAAGCCACGCACTCCAGGTCCAGCAGCGCGCACGCGGCCGCTGTGGCCACACCATGCTGCCCCGCACCGGTTTCGGCCTGCAGCCACCACAGGTTTAGGGTTTAGGGTTTAGGGTTTAAGGTTTAGGGTTTAGGGTTTAGGGTTTAGGGCTTAGGGTTTAGGGCTTAGGGCTTAGGGTTTAGTAATTTAGGGTTTAGGGTTTAGGGCTTAGGGTTTAGGGTTTAGGGTTTAGAAGGACTCCCTCGAAGGGTCCGTGTACCCGCCTGTGGTGGTGGGGGTCGGGGGGGAGGTTTATGGTTGGCGGTGAAAGCTTCAAGCTTTGGGTTTTCTGGGGTTTAGCTGTTTTGGGCTTTAAACTTGAAGGTTTAGGTAGGGTTTTCAAGGGTTTTCCAGGGTCCAAGGGGTGTCAAGAACACTTCAGGCGTTTGGGCAGAGGGGGAGCACGTGGGTGAGGAAAGCGAGGAGGCAAAGATGTGGGGGGTGAGGGGAGCGGGGAGGGTGGGGAAGGTGAGGGGGGTGGGGGGGGCGGGGAGGGTTTGGGAGCCCATAGAATACTTCAGGCAGAGGGGGCAAAGATCTAACGCAACATGAAGGAATGGGGGGGGGGGGGGG
>CAJNDS010002579.1:452030-528624 GCA_905221605.1 Symbiodinium natans | reverse complement strand
ACACACACACACACACACACACACAGAGACACACAGAGACACACACACACACACACACACAGACACACACACACACACACACAGACACAGACACACACACACACACACACAGACACACAGACACACAGACACACACACACACACATCAACTTCGACGTACAGTCTAATCTTCGTGGAGAAAACTCAGAACCCTTCGTTTTCAAAAACCTGTGACGTCACAAGGAGTTCTCGGAACCATGTTCCAGGGATGATGCCGCCGCCCTTCGGCGAGGGATTTGGAAACCCAAGCCCTAAAACCCTAAACACTAAACTCGCAACCCTGAACCCTGAACCACAAATTCATGCAACCTAAACCCTCTAAACCCTCTACTCTAAACCCTCTAAACCCTCTACACCCTCTAAACCCTCTAAGCCCTCTACACCCTCTAAACCCTCTAAACCCCCTAAACCCCCTAAACCCTAAACCCGAAACCCGAATTAAACCGTCAAGGGGGGGATGTCCGAGCTCCCGGCAAGCGCCCCAAAGGAAATCGAGATCAAGCAGGAGCACACTGCGGCGAAGACCAGTGTGAAGAGCCTTGGGGGGCATTTGGGCGCGAAAGGCTTAGGACTGGGTGTTGTAGGGTTTTTAGGGTTTTCAGGGTTTAGGGTTTAGGGTCCTAGGGACGGTTGGAGGGATGACCTTTCTCAGCGTTTGGGGCTTATAGGGCTTGGGGGTGCCAAATTCTCAAAAAACACCCAACACATGCTTGGAGCCTGGAACCGTTTAGGGCTTAGGGCTTAGGGCCGTAGCCCTAAACCCTAAACCCTAAGCCAGAAATCTCAAGGATCATACAAGCAACGCTTGTCTCTATTTGCTTTCCGAGCAAATATTTTGTTTTGGGGGAAGGAATCCAGTTCCTCCGACACGTCCAGTTTTCTTTCCAACTTTACCCACCTGACTCTTCAATTTCTCCCACCTCTTGCAACGCATTTGCGCATTTGCGCATTTGCGCATTTGCGCATTTGAGCATTGTGCGCATTGTGCGCATGGTGCGCATTGTGCGCATTGTGCGCAGTCAGACGGCAGTCCCACTTCGAAGAAAACCAAAACTGCTGTAGCACGAAGCCAAAAAGCACTCCAACTGACTGGTGAGTCGGATGCCTCCGGGTCTTAAACTGCCGTTGCGAAAGTCTCCCTCCAATCTAGACGTTCAACCACATCCTGTATGCTCTCAAGGTGTTAGGGTGTAGGGTTTAGGTTTTAGGGTTTGGGGCTCAGGGCTTAGGGTTTGGGGTTCTGAGCTGCTGCTTTGCTTTGATTCAAGCATTTGAGAGGCAAGATGCGGGCGTCCAGGTTACAGGGAGCTCAACCTGCGAACCATCAAACTTTCCGGTGAGCCTGATGGTCGTTGGGGTTTAGGGTTTAGGGTTTAGGGTTTAGGGTTTAGGGTTTAGGGTTTAGGGTTTATGGGATTATGGGTGTAGGGCTTCTTTGCAATACGGCCGTCGGTCTTGGCGGCTGTTGCCTGACGGGTGAATGTTGAAGTAGAAGCCCGAGCCAAATTGGAAGCATCCAATCGGGTCGTCCTTCACGTTGATCACCTGGGTAGCCCAGTAGCCATTTCATACTAAGGGTGCCCTTTGCGGGGTTGCTTGGCTACTTTACAAGGGAACCTAGAACCAACAACAAAAATTGTGCAAAAGGGGTACCACACCGAAACTACCAAGCCACAAAAGGGTCGTTCAAGAGACCCAGAAAAACCTTTGGGAGGTTTTGGCATTCCTCTTGGCTGAGAGGTTGGCTCCCCTGTGGGCAACTGTTGGTGTTGAAGTCGCCAACCACATAGTGAAGCTGCTCCGAACCTCGGAACAGCCCTGGAATGCCTCCGCAAAACATATTCCGGAATATGGTGCTCCTCACCCCAATAAGGGAAAATAGCCCTAAACCCTAAACCCTAAACCCTAGACCCTAAACCCTAAACCCTAAACCCTAAACCCTAAACCCTAAACCCTAAACCCTAAACCCTAAACCCTAAACCCTAAACCCTAAACCCTAAGCCAAAACAAAGACATCCCAAGGGCTGACCGAGGAGCGTTTGCAAAGCAAGCTCGTGCCAGTCACCCCCCAAGTTCCAGTTGCGTGGCTGTTGAAGAACCTTAGGGTTTAGGGTTTAGGGTTTAGGATTTAGGGTTTAGGGTTTACCCTAAACCCTAAACCCAGGTGGATTTCGGAGTTATAGGGTTTAGGGGTTGGGGTTTCGGGACCCAAGAGTCGCCCCGGAATAGAAAAAAGGTGCCCTTTCTTGGTTCAAAAAAGGGGAGCATAATGCAAGAGAACCTGAACCCTTAAGAAAGGGAAAAAGAGGCCCCTACTCTGGGTCCTAGGAACAGCCGCGTTGGTGCCTCCAGTCGCGTGAAGAGGCCCATGGCACTGACACTTGAGCCACGGATGGTAGCGCCCGTGGTGTCTTGGAGGCCATGACCTTCAGGACGAATTTTGAGCCCCAAAAAGGGGTTTATGGTACATATGGATATATATATATATATACCTTATATACCTTAATAGCGATTGTACAAGTATAGGGCAGATAACCCCAAGTTTAGGGTTGCTTTGGTCCCCAAGGGACCTACGAAGTGCCAGCCCATGTACAGGGCCTGGTAGCCTGGAGATTCACCCAAGTAAGCATCGCAAGTCAGCTCGGCGTTCATGTTCGGGGGTGCCACCAAGCCGTAGGAAATGCTGGAACAAATCTTCCCGAAGCCGGTTCCTGTGTACATCTGAGGCGGCAAGTTGCACTGGCCCTTCACACACGTCACGTTCACCAGGGTGTAGTAGTCGCTGTCCTTACAAGGATACCTGTTTGAACCACGATATCTACCAGGATCAAGGCTTCCTGGCACCTTGAACTCCACGACTTTCTCATAAGTCTCCGGGTCGTCTGAGTTGCTCGGGGCGCTGTCAACACTCCAGGCCATTCGAATCAACCCACCTGAAGGGCCAGACGCAAGAGCAGCCTAGGAAAAACAAAAAGGGTGACCTTGTTGGGTTGAAGGTGCTACAGGGTTTAGGGTTTAGGGTTTAGGAACCTAAATCATAAAGTACAAGGGGACAAGGGTTTACTCTGGTGCCTAGCCCCTGAACCCTAAAGCCTAAGCCCGAAACCCCACCTGCATGTTCGATGACTCCTGATTCGGGACCAACGCTGCTCATCTCCGACTTAGTGAGTGGTCCAGCAGGTGCCTTCCTGGGTTGATGTCTATTAAGTGTAGGGGTTAAGGTTTAGGGCTCAGGCTTTAGGGCTTAGGGTTTAGGGCCTTGGGGACCACATGAGCCTTAATTAAACGTCGTTGGTTTATGGTTCATATTCTTTAATAGGAATATATGACCGTGATTTTGGGGTTAGTTTTTCCCCAAGGACCAAGGAACAGGATCCTCTTTAACCCAATAAGGGGGTGTGCATCTGAAAAATGTTCCTAAACAGGATTTTCTTTAACCCAATATTAAGGAACATGCAAAATATCCCAAAAGGGCCTACTACCGAGCTGCAGCAACGCCATCCACCGAGAGTATGGACCTGCCTCTGCAACGCATCCCGTTGGCAAGGCTGCATTTGTCACACGACTCAAGGGCAGCGTGAGAGCCTTGGAGGCTTCTGCACATTCCTTAGATGGCTGTCAACAGTGAACCCCCTAAACCCTAAACCCTAAACCCTAAACCCTGAACCTTTAAGCTCTCCCTCCAACCCAAGGTTCATAGTCATCAAGTGGGGAGGAGTCCTTTCGACAGGCATTATGTCCGTCTGCTCCTTGAAGAATGTGTTTGGTCAGGGTAACAGCCAACGGCTCAGTGGAAGAACCTTATTGGCTGAGTTCATAAGCCCCCCCAAAACAGTGTACACTTTCAGTTCTATAGGGGACCATCGTATCCCAAAAGGTGTAAAAGTGTACTCACTCAGCTGCCAAGGAACTGGAAGTGTTGGCAGAACTGGATCCCAAGCGAGCATCGCTGACCTGGAGAGCAATGAGAAAGACCTGCCACGGACAGCGAAGCATCGTGGCTCTCTGCTGCACCCAACGATTTTCGGCCCAAATGGCTGTGGAAACCACACATATTTGCATGGGTGACGTTGTCCTTCCCATCGGTTGGGCAAACCCAACACATACCGGTTCCATGGACTCTGACAGCCCTGTGCCACACAAGTAGCATCATTAGACTCTCAACCCAAAGGGTTTAGGGTTTAGGGTTTAGGGTTTAGGGTTTGGGGTTTAGGGTTTAGGGTTTAGGGTTTAGGGTTTAGGGTTTCCCGAAACCCCGGAAAGAGCCCTGAGAAGCGTGACCAAGCAGTCCGCGTAAGCCTTACTCTAATCGCCAAGGCGCATCTGGAACCTAAGGCTTTTGCACCCGGTTTAGGGTTTAGGGTTTAGGGTTTAGGGTTTAGGGTTTAGGGTTGTATATAAAACTACTTGGAGAGGGGCGGGGACACCAAAACTGGCCTAGGAGGCTCAAGACTTATAAGGCGATAGCCTTCAATGAGAATCCCTAGCTCAGACTCGATGTATACATACAAAATGAACAAAGATATGCATATACATATACATACCCTAAACCCTAAACCCTAAACCCTAAACCCTAAACCCTAAACCCTATATTATACCCCCAAAAGAGTAGAATCTTCTTGAAGCAACCCCCAAAAGAGTACCCCTATTTTCGGAAATCCCCATATTGTGCAAGGCATCAATCAAAGTCTTATTTAGGCTTTACTACTATTCGTACGTAAGAGCCCCCCCCCCCCCAAAAAAAAAAAAAAAAAAAAAAACTTAAAGAATGATAGTCCTTATATTGCCCTTATGAGGAAGAATGTAGTTTATAACCCCTATAACCCCCCCCCAACCCTATACACCCGCTAAACCCTGTAAACCCCATAAACCCTTGAAACCCTACAGTATACACCCCATAAACCCTTTGAACCCTTTGAACCCTATAAACCCTATAAGCCCTAGAAACCCTAGAAACTCTGTGAACCTTAAAATCCCTTGAAACCGTTCAAAACTCTGTCAACCTTATAAACCTCTATAAAACCCTATAAACCCTTTGAACCCCTTTAAACCCGTTTAACCCTGTAAACTCTTCAAACCCGCCAATAAAACCCTATAAAACCCTATAAAGCCCTATAAAGCCCGGATAAAACCCTATAACCCCTTCAAACCCTGTACAAACCCTGTTGAAACCCCATAAAACTCAGTAGAAACCCCATAGACACCCTATCAACCCCTCTTTTGGAAGGTAAACCCCTATAAAACCCTTTCGAAACCCCAAAAGAAACTGTATGGAACCCTATAAACCCCACTAAAACCCTATAGAAACCCTAAAGAAACCCAATCAACCCCTCTTTTTGAGGTTCAGACAGCGACACGCGGCCCATGTGATGGAGCTTGCGGGGAAGGAGCCAGTGGCTCGCAACCTTTCAGGCCATGAAGGGCTTAGTAGAGTTACTTCGGAACCCCTCCTAAAAGTTTAGGGTTTAGGGTTTAGGGTTAGGGTTTAGGGTTTAGGGTTTAGGGTTTAGGGTTTAGGGTTTAGGGTTTAGGGTTTCGGGTTTCGGGTTTAGGGTTTAGGGTTTAGGGTTTAGGGTTTAGGGTTTAGGGTTTAGGGTTGGCTCCTGATTGTAGTTTCAACAAAGCCCAGAAGGTTAGAGTCCCAAGAGCCTCCCAGAAGAAAGCCAAGGAAAGGCTTTAAGGAGTTTAAGGGCTTCACGTGGAGTCTCAGGGCTTAGGGCTCAGGGTTTAGGGTTTAGGGCTTAGGGTTTAGGGTTTAGGGCTGAAGGGGCTTGGGCGTAAAGGGGCGATTCATATGGCTTGATGGAGGTTGAGGGCTTCATATGGGCACTTCCCAAAATAGTGGTATCCCGTTTATACCCCAGATAGAATAGAATCCCCTTACCCCGCCTACCACGTTTGGGGTCTAAACCCCAAACCCAACACCCTGAACCCGAAGCGTTTAGGCCCTCCAGCGACAACCCCCTGGGCACCTCAACGCTAAGCTGCTGACTTCAACAAACTGAGGCCCACAAGAAACTCCAAACCCTAGAAGCCCTAAACCATAAACCCCGGGCCCCAAGCCCCAAGCCCCAAACCCCCAAACCCCCAAACCCTAAACCCCCCCTCCCCCCAGACCGGCCCCCAATCCGGCAGCGCTCCAGAGGAGGACCGCGGGGCGACGTGCAGCACAGGCTGTGAGCCTTAGGGCGGGTTGCGGACTCTTGCGCTACATCGGTTCAGGGTTCAGGGTCCAGGGTTTAGAGGAGCAACAACGGACAAGGGCACAAAAAGCTTGCTTTGGCCATTGGCCAGGTGACCACACGTCAAGGCATGCACCGTGAAAACTCCACCCCTGCAGGCGATACCCAAGCTCTAAGATCTTCTTCCCATGGTAGGAACGAGGCTTTCGCAACCCCTCGAGCTCAACATACGCCCCTCAATTCATCAGGCTGTGGTTTTTTGTAGTTACCTTTTTGTGCGATCCTATATCTTAAACCCCCCATACGGACCTCACATGGATGCACATGTATACACAGATACAGAAGGGACTGACGTGAGCATCAAAGTCCCCTCCCTTGTTGTTGTAGGAGCAGCCTCATAAGCCTAAACCATCTCTTGTCGCAAAAGGCGAACCGGCTGTCCAGTCTCCCTAAACCCTATAAACAAAACCCGAGTATAAGCGCCTTAATAGTTAAAATAGGGTTTGGAGGGTTCTGAAATTCGAAAGTATACCCTATGGGGAATACTATTCGCACGACCCCTTTAGTACAGCCTCAGCCCTAAACCCTCTACCCTGCCACTGGGAGCCCCCAGCACAAAGGCCATGAACGCCAGGAACAAGGAGAGGATGGCATGGCAGAAACGCCTCAGCAGCCGGCTGCTGCTAACTGGGTCTCGGGCTTCGGGCTTGCAAGGGCATCTTCTGGGGTACTAGGCATCCTCAAGTAGATAGAATATTTGAAAATCCGGAAAAACTTTTTCCAAAACAAATTGTAAGAGGGCAACCTGTTGCTAGCTATAGAAAGCTACACCACCAAAAACGTGCACTGACAATTTGTAGCCATCACCTTGATCCTAAACCGCCTAAACCCTACCCCTTAACACCCTACACCCTAAACCCTAAGCACCCTAAACACCCTAAACCCTAAACCCTAAACCGCCTAAACCCTAAACCCCAAACCCTATCATCCCTCCGTCTGAACAGGGTCTTTGCAGATGCTGTAGGCTCCCGACGCACGCTGCGGGAAGACCTTGCACATTCACAGGGTCAGGGTTTAGGGTTTTGGGTTTAGGGTTTAGGGTTTAGGGTTTAGATGGGTTGAAGGTTTAGGGTTTAGGGGGAATTGCTGTCAGGGGCTGCAATGCCAGAAGACGTTTGTGACACTGGCAATGGCAAGGACACGTAAGCTCCCTGAACCTGCAGGTTCAGAAGGTAGCCGTTGCTCCTTAATCACTGAGGGGAAATCCAGCTTTCAGGGTTCAGGAGATTCTTTCACGGCTTCCTTGAGCGCTGGTTTGCTGCATCGGGCCAGTGAATGGTGGACATCAGTCCCAGCAAGCCCTAAACCCGAAACCCTAAACCCCAAACCCTAAACCCTAAACCCTAAACCCTATCTTTAGGATTTGAAGTTTTAGGTCTGGGTAAACCCATAAGGGGTCAGCTCAGAAGGTGGATCCGCTAACATCATCATTTGGCATTTTCCCTGACTTCTCGGAGGACGCTGCAGTGACTGCATGCTTTTGGTGGCCACAAACTACAAACCCCCTAAACCCTAAAGCCTAAGGCCCTAAACCCTAAACCCTAAACCCTAAACCCTATAACCAGAAAAAAATCGACGGATCTCTCAGGCTCGCGTTGAAACTGCTGAATGTTTTGGGGTGATGTGAGAATCATCCTGTGAGGGTACACGGAAGGCAAGGACAACCTAGGTTGGTGACGGATTTTTAGGGTTAGGGTTTCGGGTTTCGGGTTTCGGGTTTAGGTTTATGGTTTAGGGTTTAGGGTTTAGGGTAAATTAACAAAATCCGCACAACTTCAGAGGTCGTGTCTGAATGGCTTTATGACAGACTGTCGAACAAACATCTACGAGAAAACCTTTCAATCATGAACGCTCAGATGGCTCAGATTACAGAACGTCACATCGTCGGACAGAGAAAACGGCCATACCCGAGTCAAAAACCTTATGTAGGAAGGCCTTTGGGCACAACAATTACTTGAAGGTCCACGGGTACCATAACCTCGATTGTACGGGTCTACTTCTCATCTACTTCGAAGACGTTGGGGCCTTAGAAGTACAGCTATCGTTGGGGTTATAAGGAACTTGAACCTCCAAGTAAGGTACTCTACTATTTGCTTAAGAACCCCAAAAGAATAAAACATGACAATCCCTATATTACCCTTAATAAGGAAGAATAATATGTGTTTTTTGGGGGGTTCCTAAACCCTAATAAACCCTAAACCCTAAACCCTAAACCCTAAAAGTAGTACTGGTCTTTCCATTCAAGCCCCCGGCCACGAGGCACAGCGCGGGCACAGCAAGAAGACCGACCCTCTCGACGTGGGAGTTGCAACAGGGGCTTTTGCAGGGAGCTTTTGTGAGGGTTTAGGGTTTAGAGTTTAGAGTTTAGGGTTTAGGGTTTGGGGTTTGGGGTTTAGGGTGTTTACGGTTTAGGGTTTAGGGCCTAGGGTTTGGGGTGTAGGGTTTAGGGTTTCAGGCGGGTAACAAATACGCCCAGTGTGGTGTAGGCGGCTTGGCGCCTGGCGCTCTGCAGATCCACAACTTTATTTTGCAGGACCATTCTTGAAACCCAAAAGGGTCCTAAATACCTATATGGGGGACACTTACCCAAACCATAATAGAAATTCCTATTATAGAAACCCTGTTTTGCACTATGTAGGTACTTAGGACCCTTTGGGAAAGTAAGCAAACCTCAACACCGAGTCGACATGAACCTGGCGTCAGTTTCAGCCTCGTGACAAGTATGCTTCGACGCTGATTCAAGCACGCGAGCGCGAAGACCGGTGGTCAAAGACTCGAGGAAGGCAGCAAGTAGGGCATTGAAGGCATTCGCATGAACCAACTTGATGTGCTGGAACCCCAAAGCCCTAAGCCCTAAACCCTAAACCATGAACGCTAACCCCTAAACCCTCAACCCTACTTGTAACTTGCAACCTTCGAATCCTACAACCTTCACCCCGAACCCTGAAACCGCTGTGCACCGAGCTCCCAAAGCTTCTTATACAACCTTGAACCCTAAACAACCCTAAACCCTAAACCGTAAACCCTAAACGTTTAGAGGCTTTGGGGCTTAAGGGTCTTCAGGGCTTAGGGTTGGAAAGTTCTGGAACAAAATTCAGAATGAGAATCAGCATGCAGACCTCTTCTTGTGGTGCTGTGCCCGGGACCCTATTTACCTACAGTTTCGTAGTAGGCACCCCCTATGTCGTAGGTAAAACCCTTAAAGCTGCAGGTGCATTTTGAATAGGGCTCCATGCAAGGATTCCATGTTGCCAAAGTTGCAGCAACGCATCGCTCTTCAAAGACTCCTTGGGTGGCAAAATACAGGCCGTGTACTATGCAGGGCGAGGCGTTGATGGAGCCCGTAGGATTTCAGCTGTGCTGTAGTGTTTAGGGTTTAGGGTTTAGGGTTTAGGGTTTAGGGTTTAGGGTTTAGGGTTTAGGGTTTAGGTTTTAGGGTCTAGAGTTGAGGGTTCGCGTTTAGGGCTACTAGTGTAGATGCTTGAGTATACTCCCTATGCCCAATGGAATGAACCAATCATCCGCGGACAAGGGAGAGCTTTAGGATAGCTCGAACCGCCGTTCTCACCGCAGGATCCCAATGTTTGCGGTTTAGGGTTTAGGGTTTCGGGTTTAGGGTTTAGGGCTTAGGGTTTGGGGTTTAGGGTTTAGGGTTTATTTAACAGGTCTGAAGGGCTCTGGGTTCAGCCCGCCAGTCTTAACCCTGAGGGCCCTAGACCGCTCTGGGCCTGCGTGGATTTCGCTGGGGCGGCGGCGGCGGATTCGGAGACATCCCTAAACCCTAAACCCTTAACCCTGAACCCCAAAACCCCAAAACCCCAAACCCCAAAACCCCCAAACCCCCAAACCCCAAAACCCCAAAACCCCAAAACCCCAAAACCCCTACACCCTAAGCTTTAGCGGGTCTAGAATGTGCCAAGTTCCCCACCTCCCCCCTTTTTCGAACCCATGACTTAGTCCTCATCTTCGTCGTGTGACTAGAACTCATGACTCCAAACAGGGTTTAGGGTTTAGGGTTTAGGCTTAGGGTAACCCAAATGTAGGTCTATAGACCCTACAAGTACCCTGTCAGATGCCCTGGCTTAAGGCGCACGTAGGCTCTTGTTAAGGGGACTTCCGGGGGTGCAACGGGTAAACCCTGAACCCTGAACCCTGAACCCTGAACCCTGAACCCTAAACCCTAAACCCTAAACCCTAAACCCTAAACCCTAAACCTTACACCAATGAAAGGAGGCAGTTTGGAAGTTTACCTTCTCGGTGTTAAAGGGGTCTGGTAGCTCCCATTTTACACTAGAAGCCCTAAACCCCAAACCCGAAATCCTAAACCCTGCAGTCTTCACCAACAAGCCCCAAACCCCGGATGCTAAATCCAAACCCACCCCAAACCCCAAGCCCTAAACCCTAGAAACCCTACACCCCTAGAATGATAAGCCCTAAACCCGAAACCCTTAACCCCAAGAAACCCTACACCCCCGGTAATGATGAGCCGTAAACCCTACCCTAAACCTTAGAAACCCCATAATGACAAGCCCTAAGCCCTAAACCCTAAACCCCCAAACCCTAGACACCCTTGAAAAAACCCTATAATGATAAGCCCTGCAAATACGACGTGCCAGGGCGGCAGGACCAGGCCGCAAAGGCCCTCGACGTAGTGCCTATGCCAATACAAGCAAAAGGGGGGGTACAGTAGGGTGTTAGGGTGTTAGGGTGTTAGGGTTTTAGGGTGTTAGGGTTTTAGAGTGTTAGGGTTTAGGGATCAGACTCCCTCAACCCTAAACCCTAAACCCTAAACCCTAAACCGTTAGGGATCAGACTCATCTTCAGCTAAGCATGCTAACCGCCTGATGCCCTAAGCCCCATGACCTTCGTCTGAGCATCTTGGGGCGCAGGGCTTGGCAAGCCCAGCCTTAATAAAGCTGCTTGGACCCTAAGACCCCTAGACCCCGGGTTTAGGGTTTAGGGTTTAGGGTATAGGGTTTAGGGTTTAGGGTTTAGGGTTTAGGGTTTGGGGTTTGGGGTTTGGGGTTTGGGGTTTGGGGTTTGGGGTTTGGGGTTTGGGGTTTGGGGTTTGGGGTTTGGGGTGTGGGGTTTGGGGTTTGGGGTTGGGGGTTTGGGGTTTGGGGTTTGGGGTTTGGGGTTTGGGGTTTGGGGTTTGGGGTTTGGGGTTTGGGGTTTGGGGTTTGGGGTTTGGGGTTTGGGTTTTCAACGACAGAGGCCCCAAGCCAAAACACCCTGCAGAAGGGGGTTTCCCAGTTGACACAAGGCCACAAAACCAAAGTTTGGGGAGGATAGCAAATAGTGTTTAGGTTTTAGGGTTAGGGTTTCGAGGTTTGGGGTTAAGGGTTTATAGGGTGGGGCTTGCTTTGTGGGTAGATGCTTACAAGCTGAGTTGTCTAGAGTGCCAAAAAGCTCTGAGCGCTCTTGCAAAAGAGAGTTCCTGAAACCCTAAACCCTAAACCTTAAACCCGAAACCGTATAAACCCTAAATCTTAGGGTTCAGTTTGTCCCCCTACTTCTCCCTGAGATCCTCCTTGAGCCCTGAGGGTGTCCAAGTGACCTGAATAGGGTTTAGGGTTTGGGGGTTTAGGGGTTTAGGGGTTTAGGGTTAGGGTTTTGGGGTTTAGGGGTTTCGGTTTTAGGGGTTTAGGGGTTTAGGGCTTAGGGTTTCGGGGTCCTAAAGCTAATGCCCATATAGGAACCGCCTCCAACAAAAACAGCCCAGTTGTATGCACCATATGGGTACCCTTCGGAACGCTTTGAGGAAGCTGGGTAGGGGAAATGACAAGCGTGGGTTGCCAGGATCTAAGTTCAGGACCCTCAACCCAAACCCCAAACCCCAAACCCTAAACCCTAAACCCCTGGTTTGGGAGGGACACGGAAAGGAGCGAGGGGCGCACTTTCAGCCTCTGAGGGTCTGGTCTTCCGTACTTTGAAGGAAGTCTTCAGCCTAAGGCGCAACAAACCCTCAACCCCGCAGGGCTGGCTTCATTGGGGGGCTCTAGGTAGGGTTTAGGGTTTAGGGTTTAGGGTTTAGGGTTTAGGGTTTAGGGTTTAGGGTATAGGGTTTAGGGTTTAGGGTTTAGGGTTTAGGGTTTAGGGTTTAGGGTTTGGGGTTTGGGGTTTGGGGTTTAGGGTTTAGGGCTTAGGGTTTGGGGTTCTGCCCCCTCCACCCCAAGGGGTGGAGTATAATTTTCGGGGCTCTCCGAGAGCGCGTCCTCAGCCCCCAAAAGGGGGGGCGTTGTGAGGCTGTGCAGTGCTTTGGGAAAGTACCGCGGTCCTAGGGGAATCTACCCGAACACCCTAAAAGCCTACACCCTGAGCCCTAAACCCTAAACCCTGATCTAATTACCGCAAAACCCCCCAAAAAACCCTAAACCCTGAACCCTAAACCCTAATCTAATTACCGCAAAACACCCACAACAAAGCCTAAACCCTGGACCCGAAACCCTGAAAGATCATGAACTGAATGCAGCAGCCCAATGCCCTCAGCCCGAAGTTCCTGCTGTCGGGTGGAGGTTCCGTCAGATCAGGGGGGTCGTGCCGATAAGGCATATCGCCATACCTTAGAGGCCCGACTGCTTTGAAGGTCAGAGTAGCTTACAGAAAGACCCTAAACCCTACAAACCCGAAAAAAAGGAAAACTTGAAGACGGCCCAACTTCGGGTGGCGGAACACACCTACTTATACGCCATGGGTTGCTTGCTAGGGTCGCGGAGCCTTATAGGTGTACTGGGGATTATGTGAACCGCATAGGCATAGGCTTGCACAAGGACCCCAGCATTTTGTATGGGGGGTCCTACTATGCTCGCAGTTTTGGGTGTCTCTTAAGTATTCTCCGAGACACCTGTCCGTCTTGTCGGCGCCGGCCTCAATCAGAAAGCGCACCACCTCGCCATGGTCGTAGTACCTTGGTAGCCCAGTAACCATATTATAATAAGGGCACCCTTTTTTGGGTTGGTTATTTTGAATAAGGGAACCCATAACCAAAAAAAAGGAGAGCAAAGGGTACCAGTGGGCTACCAAGATACGTAGCAATTTTCAAGGCACTGCTGCCGTCGAGGTTGGTCAAGTCCTTATAGGGGGCTGAATACCAGTTTTGTTTTTTGTTTTTTCTTATATATATATATATATTTTTTTTTTTTTGGGGGGGGAGGTTCTTTTTTGTAGTGTAGTAATGTGGTATCCTGATTAGTCTGGACCCCTCCAATAATGAAAAGTTTTCCAAAAATTATTCAGGAGACAAAAATTCGATTGCCCCCCCCCCCCACACTAAAGTAAAGCTTGTTCGGGCATGGGTTTCGGAAGAGAGAAAAAAAGAGAACAAGATGATGAAAGAAAAGAGTAAAAGAAGAGCAGCTTCAAGTCGGAGTTCTGAGCTGTCATCCCCAGGCTGTGAGGTCGAACATCTGAGGTCTGAGCTGTTAAATATGAGCTCTGAGCTTCCCGGGTTCAGGGTCTACGACCAGGCCGGAAAACAAGGATTCCTTATGACTTCGCTTATCTGAGGAGGCCTAGCCATCAAATTTTGAAGGGGGTAGTCCACGTGCTGCCCCGAACCCTATTTTAAAAAAAATTGCACCCCCACAATAATGTCAAGGTTTTCGGGGGAAGGGGCAGGAAAGGAGGACCGGAGGGCCTTCAAGCTTCTGAATTAATTACCTAAGAGGAGAGAGAGGAAGAGGAGAGGGAAGAGGAGCGAAGAGGAAATGAAGAGGAGCTGGTGGGGGGGCCCGGGGCCGAAAATTAGTTTGGGGTGGTCCCTTTTTTTTAGACATTATTGCGGGGGTGGATGTAGTTTGGGGGGGGGGGGGCCTCACACTAATCAGGAGACCACATTAAAGGAGGGGAAATTACCCGCAATTACTCCGACCCGGATAGTAACCTAGCCCCAAAAAGGGCAAACCTTGTATTTGTCATAAGATGATGTATGGCACAAAAAGGTTAAAGGCTAGCTACCCAGCCCCTAAGAGTCCTTGTCGGCGCCGCCCTCCACCAACAAGCGCACGACCTCGACGTGGCCCTTGCGCGCCGCCGTCCTTGGTAGCCCAGCAACCATATTATAGTAAGGGCACCCTTTTTTGGGTTGGTTTTTTTTATAATGGTTTAGGGTTTAGGGTTTAGGGTTGAGGGTTTAGGGTTTAGGGTTTTTTTATAAGGGAAACCAGAACCAAAAAAAAAAAAGGGCAAAGGGTACCACTGGGCCACCAAGCGTCATTGCAGCAGTTTCACCCCAGATGTTGGCGGCATCCTTGTCTGCACCGGCCTCCACGAGCAAACGGGCGACCTGGGGTTTAGGGTTTAGGGTTTAGGGTTTAGGGTTTAGGGTTTAGGGTTTGGGATTTAGGGTCTAGGGTTTAGGGTAGTAGGATCCCCTGAAAATAAGGACCCTCATAAGGTACCCCTGAGTTCGGAAACCCCCACCTCAACGTGGTCCTCCCGAGCTGCGAGCATCAGGGGGGTGAAGCCATCATAGTTGGGCAGGTCTTTGTCGACGCCGGCCTCCACCAAAAAACGCACGACGTCAACATAGCCATGGAGGTCGGCGATCAGCAAGGCTGTGTATCCATCGTAGTTGGCCAAGTCCTTGTCCGCACCGGCCTCCACCAGCAAACGCACGACATCTACGTGACCTCTCAGCGCAGCCATCAAAAGGGCACTGTCGCCATCCATGTTGGTAAAGTCCTTGTGGGCGCCAGCCTCCACAAGCAAGCGCACGACGTCAACATGGCCCGCACCTTGGAGAGTGAACCCCTCAAAGAGTTTAGGGTTCATAGACCTTAGAACAGGAAGTGTAGTAGTATAGGGGTGATACGACGGTTCATATACCTTATAACGGGAAACTCGAGTAGTATAGGGTAACATGACTCCCAAAGGGTCCTAAGTACCTAAATGGGGGACACTTACCCAAAACATAATAGAAATTCCTATTCTAGAAACCTTGTTTTTGTACTATGTAGGTACTTAGGACCCTTTGGGACTGTAGGGTTCATCCAAGTGGTCACCAGGTCACTGGATGCCCTGCACAGCGCCCGCTCACCAGTTTCTTTGGGCAAATTTGGGTCCTGGGGCCAAATGAGCCTTAAGTAGGGATTTATGATTCATATACCTTGAGATAACCTTAAGAGGAACTATAGTAATAATTATAGGGTAGATGATCCCAATTTTCGGGTACCTTGATATAACCTTAAGAGGAACTATAGTAATAATTATAGGGTAGATGATCCCAATGTTCGGGTTCATTTGGTCTGCAGGGTTTTGGTCCTGGGGCAGCTGGAGCATGAACTCCACCTGGAAAGTTGCGATGGCGGGATGGCAGTCTTTGCTTTGGCTTTAAAGAGGGGGTGCTTCCACAACGTCAGGGTGGCCCTTTAGGGTTTAGGGTTTAGGGTTTAGGGTTTAGGGTTTAGGGTTTAGGGTTTAGGGTTTAGGGTTTAGGGTTTAGGGTTTAGGGTTTAGGGTTTAGGGTTTAGGGTCCAGGGTTTAGGGTTCTTTCTGCCCCGAAGACCAGAAGCCCCCTGAACCCTACGATGCTGGCTTCTCCAATAGCCAAAGGAAAGCAGACAAACTTCATTATTCTTACGAAACAAGGAAACTCAAAAACGTTTTTGTTCAACTATGGACCGAGGAAGGATATGAGCACCCAAGATGCCCCCCATCCTCAAAACACCCCTTCCCCCCCCCCCTTCCCCCCCCACCTTTTCCACGAGGCCTTCTGAGGCGGCAGAGACGAGCTCGTCTGCTTGCGCCTGGGTCACGGCGCAGAAGGCCTGGAGAACGAGGTGAAAGTCCATGGTGTGTTCCTTGGTAGCCCAGTATAACCATATCATGAAAAAAACGGTGCCCTTCTTTGGGTTGGCTACTTTTATGATAAGGGAACCTTGAAAACAAAAAGGGCAACGGGTACCACGGGGCTACCAAGGTTCTCCGGCGAACTCGTCGGCATCGCACAGGTTGACCCCCTGGAAGATGAGCCTCTGCCTGTTTAGGGTTTAGGGTTTCGGGTTTAGGGCTTCGGGTTCCCTGAACCCTAAACCCTGTAAACCCTAAGCCCTAGATCCTACATCCTGTCGGGTTTCGGGTTTGAGGAAAGTTCCTGCCTGAAGCGGGGGGGAAGCCCGTGCAACTCATGCAGCCGCTGCTTCACCTCCCTCACGTTGCTCACCTCCTCCAGCGGAATCCTTGCCACCTCCTCCCCGGAGAGCATGCAAATATGCAGCATCCCGGCTCGAGGGTTTAGGGTTTAGGGTTTAGGGTTTAGGGTTTAGGGTTTAGGGTTTAGGGTTAAGCCTTGCAGCTACCCAACGTCCGGGCATGGGCCCAGACAGCCGAAAGGGCTGCGCAGCATCAGTCGTGTTCCCTCCCCTACTTTAGGGTTTAGGGTTTAGGGTTCAGGGTTTAGGGTTTAGGGTTTCATGCCCTGAAGCCCTAAGAACCCTAACAAACCCCCTAAAACTCGAAACAAAAAACCGAAAAAAACACAAAAACCCGAAAAACCCAAAAAGCCCTAGAACCCTTAAACCCCAACCCGGCAAGGACCCGAGCACTCCCTACTAAGAGGTATTTCGGGAAATGCGGGGTTGCGGGCTCCAACTTGAAGGTCGGGGGCGTTAGCAGCTGCAGCAAGCGTTAGGGTTTAGGGTTTAGGGTTTAGGGTTTAGGGTTTAGGGTTTAGGGTTTAGGATTGAGGGTTATAGGGCTGAGGGTCGGCTTATAAGGCGTGGGGTAGGTAAGGGTTTTTTTTGGGCTCAGGGGACGTAGGGCGTAGGGGTTCTTTCAAGCTCTCTCCGTCTTCCGTCTGCTTGCTGCAGCCGTGGCCTGGTTGCGAAAAGCGCCAGGCAAATGACCGCGCCACAAACAAGCCACACAAGAGAACCTCCCATGGCGAGTGGTGTCACTGGGGATGTTCCCCCCTTATACTAACAGTTCTGAAGAGGGATTGTAATAGGGGGTACCATAAACCCCTAATTATTAAGGACTGTGAGTAGAAGGGGGAACATATCAAGGTGTCAACAACACCAAATTTAGGGTCACAGGGTTTGGAGGATATGTGTATCTCCCAAAATTGGGGTACCCCTTTTATACCCCAAATGTAGAATAGAATCCCCTTAAAGGGACCCCCAAAAAGGGTACCCCTACTTTCGGAAACGCCCATCTAGGCTTTGGGGTTTAGGGTCCATGTCATGGACTACTACGGGCTCTTGAAGTCGTATAAGGGACGAGTGAGGGGTTCAGGGTGCCAAAGAAGCCTATACGGGGATGTGCCGGAGATGGTGGGTATCCGGCTCATGTACTGGGAGGATACTTGTGTTTCGCCCCGGTCAACCCACAGCATTTGTGATGTTTAATCTTGATCTCTTTTGGCATGGTTCATAGTTTTTTTACATTGTCTTCATGATTACTACTATTTCTAGATCTTTATTGACGGTGGTTGTTGCTATTATGGGACAACTGGCACATCAGGACTACCCCTTCCCTATAAAGACCCCAAAACCTTAAACCCCCTACAACCCCTTCAAAAAAACCCTAAATCCTCATTAGCCGGCCCTTAGCCCGTGAAACACCAAAACCCTTAAACCCTTAATCCCTAAACAAAAACCTATTTAGCGCCTTAAAACCCCCAAACCCGAAAGCCCTGAGCCTAAGGCGCTTTTCACGCTAAAAAACCTTAAGCCCCCAAACCCTACAGCCCGGAACTTTCCCCCTCAACGCGCCACAAACGCCCGGCAAAAGCCCTGCGCCTAAACTCTCAAGCCCCCTAAACTCTAAACCATCAAAATGCCAAAACCCTGAAGCGCTGAATCTCCCCCCCCCCCCTCACAAACGCCCCAACAAAAGCCTCAAAAAGCCCGGCGCCTCAAGCCGAACACCCTTTAAACCCAAGACCCCAACTAACGCTTAAAGTACAACCCCTCAAAGCCCCAACCTTCCCCCCCAAACCCCTTTTAAACGCTGCACAAGGACCCTCATATGGGACCTTAGGGGTTCTTTAGGGGCTACTTAGGTATATAGGGACTATACAAGGTATACAGAGGGGATATTTAGGGGAATAACCCTGAGGCTCCCTAGGGGTTTTCCTGCTTGTACCCCTTTAGCCCCGCAAGAAAGCCCCGCGCCTTGCATGATCTGGTCAGGGCTGGCGCCGCAATGCGTCTCGAGGAACACGTTCCACCTGCATGCGGAGGGTATAGGGACCCTAAACCTCTCAGCCCAATAGCCCCTACATAGAATCCTATAAACCCTACATAAGCCCTGAAGCCTACACCCCATACAGGCACTTAGCAATTCACCCTAAACCCTATACAGATCCTCAGCACAGAGACCCTCCAAGCCCTAGTTCAGGGTCGAAAGCTTGGGGTTTAGGGTTATATATAGAAGCCCTATACAGCCCTGAGTGCATCTATGCCAGCACTCACGCACCTTCCGGTAAGAAGAGCTCGGGACTCAGGACCCTCACTCTGAACGGCTCGAAAACAGGTCCTCTTTTTTGCCTTTCGGTCCATGATGCCTGTATCATATATCTACTTGGGCCATAAAGAGGTTCCTATGCAACAGCGTCCGGATGCAAGTCTAGAACAGGTAGAACGAACACTGTAAGAGCTGCACGCCCATCTACTGCCTTCAATTCACCAGATTTTGTCAGCGCATAGCCCTCCCCACGCAGACTCCAGAGAGTTCTGCTGAAGATACCTGGACCCCGTTTACCTACAGTTTTGAGGGTTAAACTAAATACGGGGTACTACTCATCTGTAGGTAAATAATTAGGGTCCCAGGTTAACGTCTTAGGATTCATTTATCCCCAGGGATGGAGGCAGCTCGAAGGCGTCGCGAGCGAGGGAATGATAGTAGGCGAAACTGGAGCGCCACAGTACCCTTGCCTCGATGCCGAGCCACACTCCACGGTGCGCTCGTGGCAGGCGCTGTCTCTGCATGAGCTTCAAGACGCTTGCCGGGCTTGCTGGGCGCTGTTTGCTCGGTTCCCAGCATTTCAGGTCCGCCATCTGGCACATCGAGCTAGGCCTCACGAAGCTTGAACCACAGAATAGCCGTCCAGCGATCACCCGCCTGCCAGGGCAAGGTCTCATGCTCCTGGTCGCCCCAATGTACCAGAGCCGTCCCCGCCGGCACCTCCACGAGCACACTCTCACCCACTGGAGGAGCGGTCTCCGAACTGCGCCGCAAGAAGCGAATCCTTGGGGACGAAATGAACCCTAAAATTGGGGTCGTATACCCTGAGTACTATAATTCCTACTAGTAAATTATTAGGGTATATGAACCATAAACCCTTTTAGGGTTCATTTAGTCCCCAAGGATCTCAGAGCCCTGCAAGGAGTCCACCTTCAAGCACACGTTCACCGTGATGTGGCTGTTGTCCCTATGCCGCCGGAGGATGGTGTTGTGGCTCTGTCCATAGTGGATGAAGAATGCTGCGCTCAAGGTGAGATCATCTGGGGAGACGTCGAAGTCCCGCTTCAAGAGCGGGCGCAGCTCTTCGAGAAGCACTGGGTAGGGGAACGGCGTCTGCGAAATGTCCGTGGAGTACCTCTGGGGCTCAGGGTTTATAATTATAGGAATCCTAAGAGGGCACCTCTTGAAAGGTTTAGAGGGTTTCGGGCTTCGGGTTGAGAAGGGAACCTACCCCGTAACAAAAGAAAAAGGGAAGAAGGCCCACTCTGGGTCCTAGGTGCTTGTGCAGTGTGTTGAAGTTTGCCATGGAATGCTCTGCCAAGGCATCGAATGCAGCTGCCCACTCCTCTCCATCGAAAGTGTCTTGGCTAAGGCTCATCATGGATACCTCGAAGCTGCGTATGATGTGCTCGGACAATGTCTCACCCATCTTGGAGGCGCTGCTGACCACAACCCTCTGAAGGCATTCGAGCGCGTCCGGGGCACGCATCTGCCATTTCTCAATGGCATGAGCCTGTTCCTCGGCAGAGACTTGCGCAGTCGCCTCCGTGATATGCTCTTCGGGAATGTGGAGTGAGGTCAGCAATCGGGCGAATCGGCTTGAAGCGCTTTCTGCCATGGGACCATGGGACTTGCGGAAGCACCAGATGCCTTCAGCAGCCAAAATGACTATGGCAGGTGCTTGTATACTGAGAAAGGATACTTACTTTGGGTACAACATAGATATGTGCATGTATACATCTGCCGCTATACATATATATATATATATATATTTACATAAATATATACGCCACTATACATATGTATATACCTACATGCATATGTATATATATATATATAGTACATACACACATGTGTTAAACTAGGCAACTTGTTGGGCCCCTGAGAAGCAGTCAAAGCACTTCACCCCTTGCGCGCTTCGTCCTTGCGCCGGGGCCACGCGGTTTAGGGTTTAGGGTTCAGGGTTTAGGGTCTCTCGCAGAAGCAGTTCAGGGTTGCAGGGTTTAGGGCCCTGACGTACTTGGAGGAACTTTTCACCCACTTTTCATGGGCCATTGGAGCCTCCGGATGCTCGGTATTATTCCGGTTTCATCGGGTTTGGGGTTGAGGGTTCATATCCTACAAAGAGTCAGTGTCAGTTCCACCCTTTTTCCGCCGAAACTGCGAGTTTAGGGACTGTCTCGAGTCTTAGGGTTTCGGGCTGAGTCTCTCTAAAGGCTTTTACCTCAGACTCCGTGAGGTTGTATGGTGGGGTTGGGGTACTGGATCCCCTGAACTTCCAGAAGCCCTTGTCAATGTTAAGGAAGATTCCCTACCACAAACCCTTGGAGAAGAAATACTTCCTATATAGGGACTTTGGGGCCCAAGTATATCAAAATAAGGTACATGGACTTTCAGGGTTCTACCTTGGTAATACTTCAAGTAATTACGCCATTAGGGAGCCTCTAGGGCATGGGACTTCGAAGTTTAGGGTCGGTTCGGTCTGTAAAGTCGTGTTGGCACTTTAACCCTAAAACCCTAACCCCAACACCCTAAACCCTAAACCTTCACGGAAAGCCTTTAAAAAACCAGAAGAGAGGGCCAGCATCTGTACTATTGTTGACCACCGAGGTGCCCGAGGTTTGGGGATTTTGGGGATTTTGGGGTTTAGGGGCCGGCGTCTGGGGTTTCGGGTGTGGGGCTCTAGGGGCTAGGGCTTTGGGGTTTTGGGGGTTTAGGTTTAGGGTTTAGGGTTTAGGGTTTAGGGTTTAGGGTTTAGGGTTTAGGGTTTAGGGTTTAGGGTTTAGGGCTTAGGGCTTAGGGCTTAGTCTGCAGGGCTTTCGGGGGCTTCAGTGCGGATGGAGGGACAACCGAACCTTCGCCCAAGCCTGGCATCCATAACTTATCGTGCCAGGCAAAAAGGGAAGAGCTGTCTTAAATCTGAACCCAAAGAGCCCAATACCCCTTAATTAAGGAATATACCTTAAGTCATATTAAGGATCCCTATATGAATTGAGCTACATTCCTTAATGACGGAGTATTGTGCTCTTTGGGAAGCTTGCCCAGGGAAGTGCCCACCCTAGAACGGTTGTCGGGTTTCAGGGTTGAATTTTTCCGGGGTTGGCTTTGATCCCCGAACTACCTCGAAATATGCAAGGGTTCCCGGGCCCCAAAAATGCGGGATCACATTCATCCCCACAGGGGCCCAACCTTGCAACTCCTACTTGAAGGTTCATGGTACTTATTAACGAATTAAAAACTGCACTTATAACCCAAATTATAACCATGTTAGGGCACTTAAGGGCTTGTAAGTGGGTTACAAGTACAGTTGCAATGGGTTCTTAAGTACCCTGAACCTCCAAAATAAGGGGACCTAAACCCTAAATCCTAAACCCTAAACCCTAAACCCTAACCCTAAACCCTAAACCCTAAACCCTAAACCCTAAACCCTAAACCCTAAACCCTAAACCTCCAAATAAGGGGGGGCGCCTGCTCAACGGCTGGAGTCTGAAAGCCACTGCCGAGCCGAGAGGTGCGGATCTGTGCGCCAGGCTTAGTTTAGGGTTTAGGGTTTAGGGTTTAGGCTTTAGGGTTTAGGGTTTAGGGTTTAGGGGGCTCAGGGGTTCCTTGGGGACCAAATGAGCCTTGAAAGGGTTTATGGTTCATATACCTTAAACAGGAACTATATGGTAATAAATGGTCTATGATCAAAAATGGTTAGGGTTTATTTGGTCCCCAAGGTTAGGGTTTAGAGACTTCAAGGCACCGAAATCCCAGCGAACAACACAACCTCCCCCTAAACCCGAATGAAACCCTAAACCCAAGTAGCCACGATTGAAGCGAGCACTGCCAACCGAAACTCCAAGCCAGAAAAGCCTTATATCCCAAAGCCGCACAATCCTTAACTCTACTTAGAAGATCGGCGTACTGTTTAAGCCCGATGATAACCGCAGTTATCATCCACTTGGACTTCGAGGCCCCTTAAGAATCCTAAACCCTAAACCCTAAACCCTAAACCCTAAACCCTAAACGCAAACCCTGAAAAGCGCAGAAGACTCAGAGTCCACCCTTATAAAGGCCCTCCCCCGAACCCCACAAAGGCCCCTGAATCCCACAGCGGTTTAGGGTTTAGGGTTTAGGGTTTAGAGTTTTGGGTTGAGGATTTAAGGCCCTCTCCAAGCACGCGTCGCACACGCTTCACACAGTCAGGCGACTGAAACATCGAAGCATCATTCTTTCCTCCATCCCTGTGGATGCTGTTCCACGGGAAAGGGCTTCCACTGCCAGATGCAATCTTCGTCCATGAAGCAGTGGTATGCCCTGGGATTCTTCAGGGTCGCCGGAGCGTCTTCGGTAAGATGCTCAAACGCGTGATGCTTCGGCAGCACCTTCCACCGAAGCAGCTCGAGGGCGCTAATTGACCTGAAAAGCCCCATTGTATCTCGCAGATAGCTTGCTACTCACGAGTCTAAACCCCACCCCCCCCCCCCCCCCAGAACCCGTAGAGCCCAAACCCTTGAGCCAAGTAGGCCCTAAACCCTAAACCCTAAACCCTAAACCCTAAACCCTAAACCCTAAACCCTACCTGTCAATCCCCCGTTCCATAAAAAACTGTCCTATTGAAGAGGCCGGAAAAATCCAGCCGCGCAAAAAACCCGTCCGCTTTAATGATGGTCAGAAACCTATTTCCTGGTGGAAACCAGACACCCACACAATTCGCAGAAAAAGTGGCCTTTTCAGAAAAAGTGTCCTCTTGTTGGGTTTGCGTTGGGTTTTGGGTACGCTTTTTTCCCAACATTTTCCCAACATTTTTCCAACAAAGTACGGATTCGGTACGGTTTACGTTTCTTTGGGCTACCCCCACCCAAAACCCAACAAAACCCAACATTATGTTGGAAAAACGTTGGGTTCAGAGTACGCTTTTTTGTGTTCTGCTCAGGTCACCTATTCTTTGGTGCACAAGTCTGCACAGGGCTCGGGAAGGTTCCCCTGAACTCCGAAAATCCAGCCGCTTTGATCGTATTCCCCGATCCCAATAGAACACCAACACCTCGCTTTTGCACGCAAAAAACCAGAAAAAACCATAAGGACAGAAATTTCTGTCCGCCAGGATTAACAGGTAAACCCTAAACCCTAAACCCTAAACCCTAAACCCTAAACCCTAAACCCCTAAACCCCTAAACCCTTAAACCCTAAACGCTAAACCGGAAACCCTAAACCCTGGTTCCCCAGACCTCAGGTAGCCAACCATGCCAGGGCTGAGGCCACCCACCTTAGCATGCAGGCTTTGGGTTCTAGGGCTTAGAGCTTGGGGGGCTTAGAGGGGTTTAGGGTTTAGGGTTTAGGGTTTAGGGTTTAGGGCTGAAGCTTGAGGGTTTAGGGCTTTTCAGGGGCTTCAGGGGCTTTTGAAGTAGCAGCTTGGGAGACCACAAGAACCCTAAAAAGGGTTTATGGTTCGTACACCTTAAGAAGGATTTATAGACGTGGTATAGGGGGTTGAGGGTTTAGGGTTTAGGGTTTAGGATTTAGGGTTTAGGGTTTAGGGTTTAGGGTACGTACCCGATAATCCCATTTAAGGAGTGTTAGTATAAGGGGGAACATCCCAAGCTGTTGGGCGTGTGGTGTGGGCGCAATAGGCTCCCAAACTGCAAAACACACAAAAGGCCCCAACCCCCGAACCCCAAACCCCAAACCCCCAAACCCCAAACCGTAAACCCTAAGTCCAAACCCCTAAACCCTAAACCGTCAACCCGAAACAAACATCTCACTCTAAAGTTAAGCGGCATAAGGAGGGACCCCTAGAAGGGACCCTTGATCATATTCTCCAATATAACTCCTTCATATACCTTATATAGCCCCTATATACCTAAGTGGCCCCTAAATAGCCCGTAAATAACCCCTAAGATCACTTACAAGGGTCCCTCCTTTAGTCCCTTCATAAACCCGAAACCCTAAAACCTTACAAGCCTTAAACCTGAAAACAACCCTAAACACTAAACCCTATAAACCCTATAAGCCCTAGAAACCCTATCCTAGAAGCCCTACAAACCCTATAAACCCCATAAACCCTGTAAACCACATAAACCCCATAAACCCCATAAAACCCTATGAATCCCATAAACCCTTTAAACCCCACAAAACCCTATAAACCCAATGCACCCAAAAAACCCTACAAACTCTAGATAACCACCGTATACCCTATAAACCCTATACATCCTAAATAGACCCTGCAAACCCTGTAAGCCCTTTAAACCCTATACGCCCTGGAAATCCTATAAGCCCTTGACCAGAGTCCGCGGCATCGTCCGTAAGCTGGGATCCGGCTGGGAGGGTGAGGGGAGCGCCTCCGTGTGCGTCGGGCTTTCAAGGGCTTTTGCGGCCTGGGGCTAAGAATCTAAAAACCCTAAACCCGAAACCCTAACCCTAAACCCCATACCCCTCACAACAAATATAGGCACTTGCACCAATAGGGGTCCCGGCAAGATACCCCCAAATGCCATAATCCTGATTCTAGGCCCTCCCCCCGAAAAGTGGTATTCAAGCCCTAAGCCCAAATCCTAGACCCTAAACCCAAAACTTTATGCCGGTGAAAGGAGGCAAATTGAGAGTTTACCCTGTCCGTGCCAAAAGCATCTGGAATCTCACGTAAATACTGTGGGAACTGTAGGGCGTAGGGCCAGGGTTTAGGGTTTAGGGTTTAGGGTTTAGGGTTTAGGGGAGAAGGCACCTTGTGGACGGCGTGAGCCGCACAAAATGGGGATGACATGGGGGGGGGGGGGGGGTACCCCCAGGCAGGGAATTCGGAAGCAAATTTATTCATGAGGTGCTTGTCCCTTGCAGACCTTATCGGTCATTCGTAATTATTTCACAGAATACCGATAGTACCGATAGAGTTCAAACCCTAAACCCTAAACCCTAAAACCCTAGCGTAGGCCACTGCCCGGTGCAACCATGTGCAGCCCCCCTCATGCTAAGGGGTGTGACAACCTAGACGTTTAGGGTTTAAGGTTTAGGGTTCAAGGGTTTAGAATTAGTGATTAGGGTCTGCGCGCGTGGGGAGCCTTTCTCGGAGGCAAACTCCACGTCCTTGGTCTGTCGGTGCAGAGTTTGGAGCGACAGGGAGGGTTCAAGGGATCCCTTCACTGGTACCCAGTGAGTTCTTGAGTGGCAAGTACACCCCTATCTAGTAGGTAGAACCCTGGAAACTGTAGGTAAATAGGGTCCCAGGTACTCCTACTAGAGCCCCCTAGAGCATATTTTTCGAAGGGACTCTTCAAGAGCACATCCAAAAGAATCCTACACCCTAAGTTGAAACACCCTGAACCCTGAAGCCTACAACCTGAACCCTATCCCTAAACCCTAAACCTAGAAGCCCTAAACCCTGAGTTGTTGCTTACAAATAGGGCGTATGAGTTGCCTCGCGATCCCTGCCCTTGCGGGGACGGGGCGGCGTTCACAACCTAGGTTAAGGGTCCCTTCTAACCTCTACTTGGACCGCAGAGTACGAATTTCTAACCCGAAAACGGAGGGTAGAGGGCTGTCATGCTGGGAACGAGACCCTGATCCGCAAAACCCCAAACCTCAAAACCCAAAACCCCCCGAAACCCTAATCCCGAGTTTAGAACAGCCTTAAACCCTAAACCCTAAACCCTAAACCCTAAACCCTAAACCCTAAACCCTAAACCCTGCAGGGTTTATCTACCTCTGAGTGTTCGGCGGAGGTCAGGCGGAGCTCCGCGTCCAGCGCCGCCACCAGCGCGTGCCTCTCCTCGCCAAGGGGTTTACGTTTTAGGGTTTAGGGTTTAGGGTTTAGGGTTTAGGGTTTAGGGTTTAGGGTTTAGGGTTTAGGGTTTAGGGTTTAGGGTGTAGAATTCGGGAGCGTTTAGGGTTGAGAGTTTACTGTATAATATATATATATATATGTAGAACAATGTATAAGGTTCAGGATCCGGGTTCCAGACCTTAACGCATTTTTGCGGGAAATATTTGCGCCTCAACAAGTAACCACATGTGGGGTTTCTTTACTTCTAGCATCCCAGGACAACCCGCATATATATATATACACACACACACACAAATGTGATTAGGGAACCTTATCTGCACTGACCCATAACGACAATAGAATCCCAACCTCCCTGATATGGGCACACGGATCCTCAGGGATCCGCCGGGCGCCAGAAATCTCTTGGGATTTAGGTCTTCATTTAAGGCTTCGGGGGGAGGGGGGTTGATCGGTGTGTTGGGGTGTAGACTGTAGGCTTTTAAGGGCTTTAAGGGCTAAAGGGCATTTAAGGCGTATGCCCGAGTAAGGATTTGCAGCGTGCCCTTCTACAGAGCACTTCTCCATACACAAGGGGGGATTTCGGGCTTAGGGCCTATACCTTGGGGACCAAAGGAGCCCGAAAAGGGTTTTTGGTTCATATACCTTAATAATTAGGAACTATTAATAATTAGGAACTGTATGATGGTATAGGGTGTATACGACCCCGATTTTAGGGTTCATGTGGTCCCCAAGGTAGGGACTCAGAAGCAGGAAACCCATTGCCAACGAACTCCCGGGCCTCCTCACACCCGATGTGAGCGATGCGCTCAAGGCTGCGCCCGGGCACGCAGTGCCGCCTTCGCGGGTTTAGGGTTTAGGGTTTAGGGTTTAGGGTTTAGGGTTTAGGGTTTAGGGTTTAGGGTGCGCTTGTCTTCTTCTCGTGGAGTGGAAGGGGGGGAAGCTATTCTTTGTCGAGCTTGCGTCGTGAGGATGTGCAAGCTGCACGCTTCTTCAGGGACTTCAGCCAGCGGAATTCGGAACAGATGAAACTGCAACCACGGGTCAAACAGCCGATATGGAGAGTTGGAGAGTTTGGTGAATGTTTTTGTACAGCCAAGCCTCTATCTCTCGATATATATATATACATATATATATATATATATCCCCCCCCCTCCCCCATTGTCAATTGCATTCCCCCCCACCCCCCTCACCCCCAATGATGTACAGTAAGGCGCTGGCTTCGGCAAAAAATGCCGCGACCGAAGTGCGTGCAGCGCAAGGTGCAATTTCGGACATGCTTTGCGACAGCTTTTAAGGCATGAAACCCAACATGCCCATGCTTTGGGATGTTCCCCCTTATACCAACAGTCCTTGATAGGGATGATAATAGGGGGCACGATAATCCCTATTAAGGACCATTAGTAGAAGGAGGAACATCAGCTACCCGTCTCACGGCTTATGGCTTCTCTGCAAGACGTGTCTCTACGCATTTTGCATACCAGCCCACGGCGCGTGCGTACACGTACCAAAACATACCATGGATCCCCCTAGCCTACCCCCAAACACTAAACCCTAAACCCTCACCCCTAAACCCTAAACTCTTAACCCTAAACCTCCAACTCAGCCCAGAACTGCAGGATGTGAAGGATGCTGAAGAGGATCAGGAGCAGGGCGCCGACCTGGGAAAGCCAGCAGCGCAGCCAGACAAGCTTCAGTTTAGGGTTTAGGGTTTAGGGTTTAGGGTTTAGGGTTTAGGGTTTAGGGTTTAGGGTTTAGGGTTTAGGGTTTAGGGTTTAGGGTTTTTTTTACCGCGGCTATGTGCCTCCATTGTAGTTTGAAAGAGCTTGAAAGTTGCCGGATCGCCCGCGGGCGCTGCCACAAGCCGTGCAGGGAATCCCTCGGTCTTTCGCGCTGGTTGTGACAATGATAGTGCGTCAAGCTGAGGGTTTAGGGTTTAGGGTTTAGGGGTTGTTGGCGCTGCGCGCTTCCAGGGCATCTTGTGTCGTGAGGTTGTAGCCAGTGGGGTGGCGGGGGCCCTGTTTCGTGGTGCTTTATATTTTGCGACTCTATCCTTGAGGGCTGGGCCAGCAGCGACACTGTGCTTTGGGGAATCTTTGGGAGATGCAAGTGTCTCGAGGACTAGTCGAAATTGGGCGCTGAGGATCGTTTGAGAGGGTAGTGTGGGTCTACCTGCGCTTATCCAGACGGTTTGATTAGGGATTCTGGAGTAAAAAGAGTCGTTTATGCGTCTAAGATGAAAAAAGAACCAGGAGTCAATGTGCTGGAAGTGTTTGGGTTCAGGTGAGAGCGTAGGAATACCGAGACAGTTGGCACAACGTTGGTTAGGAAGATCTTGGTGCGGACTATTTTGGGAAGAGGGCTACGCCAGAGATGGAGTAGTTGGTTGGGGGGGTCTAGGGTTTAGGGTTTAGGGTTGAGTATAGGCCTAGATCCGCGCTTTTTGCCGCGTGCCAGCTTTGCTGGCTTCGCGAGAGCGAAGCTTTCGAAGGCTGCTGGCTTGGATCGCTTGGCCGGGTCCAGGGCCTGCCGAGTGCTTCGAAGTGGCGGGATTAGGGTTTAGGGTTGGGCGTTTTAAGTAAATAAAACCTATTCCCTAAACCCTAAAACCTGTTTAGAATCAGGGCTTAGGTTTTGGGGATCAGGGTTTGGGGGTTTGAGACTTTGCTTGTTACGGGCTTGTGGGCCATTTTTTCTGTGGGCGTGCCGTGGCCCAAGGCCCACAAAGTTTCAAAAGATCTGAACGTATACCCCTCAGGTTGTGCCCCGAAAGGTTTCCTGTAATATGCCCCGTAGTTATTCGGGCCCCGACAACCCTAACCTTCCCACACCCGAAGCCCAAAACCTAAAGCACTAAACCCCCAAAAACTCTAAACCCCCAAAGCCGGAAACCCTAAACCCTACAGATCCTTCAACACAAGCTCCTGCTAGGGATTATGGAACCTTCGATGCCCCCCCAAAAAGCCAGAGCCCACGATTTGAGGGTTGGGGGTTTAGGCTTTAAGGTTGTAGGGGTTTTGGGGTTTAGGATTGAAGGTTTTAGGGTTTCGGGGTTGAGGCTTTAAGCTCCAGGGGTTTAAGGGTTTCCCGGAATGAGGTTTTGGGGAGTTTAGGGGTTTGGGGCTGTGGCTTTCGGGCCGGAGAGGCCTCTGAACCCAAATCGGTTACCCACAACCCTGGGACCCTAAACCCTAAACCCCTAAACCCTAAACCCTAAACCCTAAACCCTAGCCCTAAACCCTAAACCCTAAACCCAACTTACTTAGGAAGACCCGGGCTTAGAGGACTACTCTGAGGTATATACCCTAAACCCTAAACCCTGAACACCAAACCTCTAAACTCCAAACCCCCCAACCTCAAAACGCGATATACCCCCAAACCCCCAACAAAAACTAGACGGGTGGAGGCTTGCCCTAAGCCCTAAACCAGAGAAAAGTTAGGGAGCCCACAAGGAGGTTTCGAGGGGCTTTTGAAATTTGGGGGCTTCAGAAGTCACCAAACCCGCTACACTTCTAAACCTCTGTGATCCCTTAACCCCAAGCTGAACCTCTGAGAGCCCTTAACCCCTAGACCCTAAACCCTAAACTCCCAAGCCCCAAACACTCGACCCCTTGTTTTCATCCAAAGAAGACCAGCCGCACTACCATGTCCAGCACGGAAACAATTTGACAAACTCCGCGCCGCCCGCTGCCAAACGACTGACGAAGTTGCCTCCGGTCCGTCAATCCGAGCATCTCCCACGGTTTGGATGTCTTCCTAAACCCTAAACCCTAAACCCTCAACCCTAAACCCTAAACCCTAAACCCTAAACCCTAAACCCTAAACCCTCAACACCCAGGCCATCCAGGCCGCAATTTGTGGAAGTGCAAAAACCATCGGGCTCCCGAACCTTGTCGGGCAACTTGAACTCCTGAACCCCTAACCCTCAAACTAGGGTTTAGGGTTTAGGGTTTAGGGTTTAGGGTTTAGGGTTTAGGGTTACCCCTAAAGCCCTCCACGAAACCCCAAACCAACCCTGAACCCTCAACTCCCGAACCCCAAACCCTCAACCCCTACTCCTGAACCCCTAAAGCCCTCCACGAAACTCTAAACAAACCCCAAAACTCTAAAACCCAAAACCCTAAACTCAAAAACGCTAAACCCTAAAACCCTGAAACTCTAAAACCCAAAAACCCTAAACCCTAAACCCCCCAAACGCCGAAACCCCTAAAGCCCTAAACCCTAAACCCCCCAACCCCAAAACCCCTAAAGCCCGAAACTCCTCCGCGCCTCCGCCTCTTCCGAAGCTGCCAACGGCTGGGAGTTTCCAGCCTCCAGAAGCTCAGAGTCGGACAGCTCCTGGCTTGGAACCCTAAACCCTAAACCCTAAACCCTAAACCCTAAACCCTAAACCCTAAACCCTAGTTGTGGGGGGTGATTAGGGGGATTTAGGGTTTGTTTGGGGTGGGGCTTTAGGGTTCCGAGCTTTTGGGGTTTAGGGTTTGGGTTTTTAGGGTTTAGGGCTTAGGGCGTTTAAGGTTTTTAGGGTTTCTAGGGTCTTGGGTTTGATGGTGTAGGGTCTTGGGGTTTGGGGCTTTTAGGTTTTAGGGCTTAGGGTTTTTGTGGTTTTAGGGTGAAGCCATGTGGTGGTTTGGGGTCTCAAGGGCTTGGGGGTTTAGGGCTTTAAGCCTTAAGGGTTTGGGGGCGGAAGGCTTATAAGCTGTATGGATTTGGGGACCTGGGCTTACAGGGGTTAAGGGGTTCAGGGACTAGGGATTTAGGGTTTAGGTTTAAGACGGGTTTCAGGATGTAGGGGTTGGTACTGAGGCACAAAGTGTAGGGGAGTAGAGTTCAGGACCTACAGGGTTTTGGGCATTCTGCGCTTTAGGGACCCTCCCCCGAGTAGTCCGGGCACATGCCAGACATAAAGAGCATAGAGTGCTGAGCGTGGCGATGCCAGTCCTAACTAGTGCACGCAGTACCTGAGCCATAGAGACCCTTCAGTGAGAGCCACTAATATTCAATATTCACAAACCTATGTACCAGAGTAACCCTAAACCCTAAACCCTACACCCTAAACCCTGAACCCTGAACAATGGGGGAAGTATATGGCACAAAGTTTTGTTTAATAGGGCATTTTGAGGAGCCCTACCCTTTTACTGCAAAGGAAAGGGTCCACTGCCTTGGGGACGACATGAACCCTAAAATTGGGTCATAGACCCTGACTATTATGACTCCTATTAAGGTATATGAACCCTATTTATAAACCCCTTTAGGGTTCATGTAGTCCCCAAGGTGGGCGGTCCAAGCGTAGCTGAGGTACGTAAGGCCCAAGTTATGGTAGGCAGAACCCGACAGATCTAGTTAGACTAGGCCCCTCCAAATGGGGTTCACAAAATTTTAGAGTTCCTATGTGGAGGTTGCTATCTTCACCGGGTTTGACTGCACTTTGGGTAGTGAAAAGGGCGCCCTTAATTGGGAAATCCCCAGGTACAGAGACCCGAAGCCACCTCACAAGCCAAGCACGCAGGTCCTCCCCGTCCAAGTCGTCACCTTCTTCGCGGCAGCCTGTCACAGGACCCAATATTTGGGGAGTTCCTTTTTGGGGGTCCCTTTAGGTAAGGGGATTCAATTCTATTCTATTCTATTGGGGCACGCATATTTTGGGAAATACCCGTATGACAACTTTATAAAGTGAAAAGGACATATACCCTAAACGTCCCCTGCTTCGGGTATATGACACCCTGTTAGGGTTCATTTGGTGCCCAAGGTATGGAAGCTGCAAAACTCTGTACACAAGACATGCCCTGCAAGTCCTGCAGGGCCCAAAAATGTCTAAAAAACACCCGCAACCCAAACCGGTTAAACCAAGAGAACCCTAGAAAGCCTATGAACCCTTGAAGTCCCACCCAAAAAGCCGACCCTGGGGGCCAAAACCAGGCCTTTGAGGAGGAGGGGGGAGGGGGGGGGATCCTGGGCGAGAAACTGAGAAACAGAACCACCAAAATCCCAAAACCCAATACCCTAAACCCTAAACCCTAAACCCTAAACCCTAAACCCAACTTCGGTTCAGGGTCTTACGGTTTAGGGAGGGTTGTAAGTTTTAAGGATCAGGGTGAGGCAAGACTGCCTCCCCTTCTGGAATCTGCCAAGCACAAGAAAGAAAAAGCCCGGAACCCTCTAAACCCTATAGATAAACTCAACAAAGGACAGCTATAGAAGGGGGAACATCCCAACTGCAAACCCTTAGCCTCTAAGCTCTAAACAACCTGCAAGTCAACTCGCCCTACACGCCCTAAACCCTAAACCCTAAACCCTAAAGCCTAAACCCTAAACCCTAAACCCTAAACCCTAAACCCTAAACCCTAAACCCTGAACCCATGGACCTCCGCAAAAGCACCAGATGCCCTCAATGCTAGAGCGCCCCGACAGACCGAAACCGCTCTATAACCCTAAGCCTAAGGCTCCAAATAGCCCAAAGTTGGCATTATTTACAGACTTTCAGCCCCATTGTAGGTCTTATTTGTATACTTGGATCCCTAGGGTAAGGGTCCTGAGTATCTACTTAGGCCCCAAGGTCCCCATATACGAAGCACTTTAAGGCCCAACTACTCCACATCGAGGTACATGCACCCTAAGGGTTAATAGTAGACCTCAATCCTCTAAGCCCTAAGCCCTAAACCCTATTTAGGTACATGGACCTCGAAGGTGCCGCTCCCCAAAGCCTGACCAAACCGTCCCAAACCACTAGAAACACCTAAACGCTGAAACCCTGACTACCTCCACCTCGCACCCCATACCACGAAGCGTCCAAAATCCTGAGCTTTTCGGGTAGCCACATGGTGCCTCAGTATGGGCCCTAAAAAGGGCACCCCTTATATGCGCTCATATATACCCCTTCTGTATCCTATACAGACTAAGGTCCCTTAGACTTGGCTGACTTCTGAACCCTGCTAAAAGCTTAACTTTTCGGCTCCTTCGTGTAGTTTCTACAAAAACCAAAACGGCCCTGATATACCCCCTTTAGACCCCTTATATACCCTTATTTACCCCTTCTCTTACCCTCTACAAGTTACGGACCCTTAGATGAGTCGAGGCCGAAAGGCTGGGCCTAGGGCTTCCAGCTGCTCCGCGGCAGCGACGACCGAGGCCCCACCGTCTAAGCGCACGCCTTGGGATTGGTGAGAAGGGAGTCCCTAACCCTGAGGGTCTTCTCCTTGTTTGTTTGTGTGCGTGTGCGTGTGTGTGTGTGTGTTTTTTTTTTTTGGGGTGGGGGGGGGGGGGGGTTCTGAGGCTTTTGCTTGTTTGAGGGTTCCTGTGGGCTTGGGGGGGGGGGGGGGGAGTAGAGGAGGTTGTAGAGGGTCTGGGGGCCGAGCTGCGGGGGCTAGGGTCCTGGCGTTTAGGTTTTGGGGTTTTGGGGTTTTGGGGTTTTAGGGTTTTAGGGTTTTAGGGTTTTAGGGCTTGAGGGTTTGAGGGTTTGAGGGTTTGAGGGTTGTAGGGTTTTAGGGTTTTAGGGTTTTAGAGTTTTGGGGTTTTAGCGTTTAGGCTTCAGGGTTTAGGGCCCTCCCCCAGCGTGTGTCACACACGCTTCGCACAGCGAGGCGACTGAAACATCGAAGCATCATTCTTTCCTCCATCCCCGCGGATGCTATTCCACGGGAAAGGGCGCTCCCATTGCAAGATGCAGTCCTCGTCCATGAAGCTACTATTTGCTTAAGAACACCCCCCCCCCCCCCCAAAAAAAAAAAAAAAAACACACACACACGCACACAGTCTTCCCTAATAAGGGCAATATAGGGATGATTCTCTGATTCTTTATTGGGGTTCTTAAGCAAATTGTGGTGAAGCTCTGTGCCCTTGTATTCATCGACCTCATCAGAACAGGTCGACGATGGCTCGCCCCAGTGCTTGGTTTAGGGGGTTTAAGGGGTTCAGGGTTTAGGGGTTTAGGGGTTTAGGGGTTTAAGGGTTTAGGGGGTTAGGGGTTTAGGGGTTTAGGGGTTTAGGGTTTAGGGTTTAGGGGTGCCACGCACCACCTATTGGGCACTGCCGCTGGCGGTCATGGCTGTTGTTCTCGCGACCGCCACTTTGGCCAGAAGATATACTTGCTTATCGCATGTCGCAGGTTTCAAGGCTTAGGGGGAGTGCCAGGGACTCCAATACCCCCGACTTAATTAAGGAATATACCTTTAAAATTTTAAAAGGGATCCTTCTATGGCTTAAGGAAATTTTCCTTAAATCCAGGAGTAAACCCTAAACCCTAAACCCTAAACCCCAAACCCTAAACCCCAAACCCCAAACCCCAAACCCTAAACCCCAAACCCTAAACCCTAAACCCCAAACCCCTAGTTCGAGTCTCTGAGTGGGGGGGGGGGGGGGGGGGGGGGGGTGGTAAGGCATCGGGGAATTCAAGGCATGCCAGCTCGAAGGCTTGCGGCCAATGTGAGACCAAAACCTCTCTGTCTAGACCCCAAACCCTGAAAAACAAAACCTTAAAACCCCTAAAGCCCCCTACAGATGCCCTTAAAAAACCCTAAAGCTCCTGAAAACCCTAGAGGAGGCTCTCGACAACAACTAACTAACACTAAACCTAACACCTAAACCCTAAACCCTAAACCCTAAACCCTAAACCCTAAACCCTAAACCCCTAAATCAAGGTTTGTTGGCCCGGCCGAGAGGAAAGGATGCCGAGCCCCAAGCGCCAGAGCCCACTGGTCACGTCCAAGGCCTTTTCCGAAGCAAAGTGTGGGGTGTAGGGTTTAGGGTTTAGGGTTTAGGGTTTAGGGCTGAGGGTTTAGGGTTTAGGGTTTAGGGTTTAGGGTTCAGGGTTCAGGGTTCAGGGTTTAGGGTTTAGGGTTTAGGGTGCTGGCGGCTCCACTTGCGTCCGTGGATTGGAAGTCTGGAGACAGATGTGGTTTAAGGGCTCTAAACCCTAAACCTGAGAGCAACTAAACCCTAAAAACAGTAGGGTTTCGTGGTTGAGGAGCTCCGGGGACCCTAAACCCTAAACCCTAAACCCTAACCGCTAAACCCTAAACCCTAAACACTAAACCCTAACCCTACAGGAGTCCCCAACATAGGTTCCCCTAATCAAGCACTCTGTGCGTTCAAGGGGCCGTCTTCACCAGTGGTTACACAAATGGGTGCTTACGGTACTAGGGGTACGGTACCTGAGTGGGTCCGCATTATAAGGGGATCATGCTATTTTTGGGGTTCCCTAGTTTCGTAACCAACCAAAATTTTGTCTGAAGCTGAATACCCACAAGCCTTGGCATGTTCTGAAGCCATCCTGCAACCTATAACCCCGAAACCTCTCGATTACCTTGCGTTCGAAACCGTTTACCCTCCGGGTGACCAAATCGGAAACGCTGAAGCCTGAACCCTGAAACCTGAAACCTGAACCCTAAACCCTAAACCCTGCCTCCACGATGCCGAGGTTGCCTTGCAAACCTGGCAGCAGTGCAAACTATAAGAAGAGGACGCGGCCAGGCCCTTCAGCCCATAGTGCCAGATGACCTACACGAACAGCCCTAAACTAAACCCCCCTACTATTTGCTTCAGAACCACAAGAAAATGAAAGATAATTACCGAAGATTTGTCTTTCCTTCGGGGGCGGTCCTTTAGAAAAGAATAACCTAAACCTCGACCAGGGTTTAACTACCCCGGCCCTGAGTATCCCCGAGCCATGAGAAACATCAACGTGAGCAACAATTCAGGGTCGTGTGCGCACCTTGCTATTTTGGGCAGGGGGTAGCTAAACCCTAAACCCTAAACCCTAAAACCCCAAACCGTATAACCCCTAAGCCTGCTTCCCAAAAGGGTGGTTTGGGGCGGGGGTCGGGCCGGGGACTTGTTAAAGACGCGTAGGATTTAGGGTCTTCGGGTTTCGGGTTTAGGCATTGTGGCTAATTAGGGATGTGGGTTTAGATCTTTTGCAGCTCCCCACCCTAGCTCATCCCGTTAGGGTGTAGGGCTTAAGCTTCGGGCCTACCCCTTGCCCCGAAAAAAAAAGTAATCGAGTAATAATCTTAATTAGGCCTCGTTTTTGACAGGAGGTGGCTGGGGTGCGGTAGCAAAGGACAGAATTAGGACCGCTCAGGCAAGGGCCTCTCATCCGCAGAAGTTGCACAGTCGCACCTGCACCGTCGGTTCCACTATAGGTCTTTCGAAGTCCTCGTGGGTCGGCGTTTGTGATTGCTTCTGTCGTTGTCCTCACCTAATCATCCCCCCGCCCCCTACCCAGCACTCTCCCACGGCTCACAAGGCTTGGGGACCATATGCTTGTGATCCTCCCTTATATGCTCATGTTGACGGAGCCCTAAACCCTAAACTGTATAGACCCTAAACCCTAAACGTTACACCATCACACCCGAAACCCTAAACGCTAAAACGAAAATCCTAAACCATGAGCCCTAGACCGTAACTCCTAAACCCTAAACATTACACCCTAAGCCCTAAGCCGTGTAAACCCTAGCCAGGCTAGAGCCCAAGCCTGACACCGCAAGAACTTCGCAGCCGACAACACGTCAACGGACAACCCCTACCGTTCGTCAAGGTTAGGGTTTAGGGCTTAGGGTTTAGGATTTAGGGTTTAGAGTTTAGGGTTTAGGGTTGAGGGTTTAGGGTTTAGGATATAGGGTTTAGAGTACAACTTCAAGAGGGGAGGCGGGGGTACCAGTATATCAGGCTTTCATAAGGGGTATATATGGTACCATATAAGGGCACGATGAAGGGCTTTCAGGGGTGCAACCCTGAACCCTAAACCCTACATCCTAAACCCTAAACCCTATATCCTAAACCCTAACCCTAAACCCTAAACCCTAAACCCTAAAAGCAGCTGCCTGGGCGGAGGGCAGGCCGCGCAGATTCGTTGAGCATCGTGGGCCTTCGATGTGCGGAGTGGTTTTCTCGCGTTTTATTTAATTTTCATTCTATTAATATTTTTTTTTGGGGGGGCGGGGTCTAGGGTTTAGGGTTTAGGGTCTAGGGTTAGGGTTTAGGATTTAGGGCTTAGGGTTTTAGGTTTTAGGGTTCAGGGTTCTAGGGTTTCAGGGGTTAAGGGTCAAGAAGTTCACAGCCTTCATGAGTTACTGGGGTTGAGGGGTTAAGGGGAAATGGCGCCTGAGCTACGTACCGATAAGCCTGGAAGAATGCGGTCCCGGAACCCTCAGCCCTGCCCTAAACCCTAAAACCCTAAAACCCTAAAGCCCTAAAACCCTAAAACCCTAAAACCCTAAAACCCTAAAACCCTAAAACCCTAAAACCCTAAAACCCTAAAACCCTAAGACCCTAAGACCCTAAGACCCTAAACCCTAAACCCTAAACCCTGAACCCTGAGCCCTAAACCGTATCCCGGAGCTTCTAAGGTGCACCAGCTCTGAAAATATCCTGGAGATGATCCCCATCAAAACCGTTTAGGGATTAGGTTTTAGGGACTCCGGAGTAACTTAGGAATCAAAAGGGTATCTTGTGTGTTTAAAGAGGGCTTTTAAGGGAGCCGAAGCCCTAACAAAAAGGAATAAGGGCATACTCTGGGTCAGAGCAAACTAAGGCACAACACCCCAAAACATCGCGTATATGAAGATGCAACTATGCACCCAGAAGTACATCTGTGCGACTGTAACTATATTAGCTGGGGTCGGAGTGCAGTAGCTAAACAAAACTCAACATTTCAGAGTGCCGAGAAGTGCTTGTCGCGCACGGCTGTTAGACGCACAGCCCTATAAGCCCGAAACCCTATAAAGCTGAACTCCTGAACCCTAAGCCCCTGCAAGCCCAAAAGCCCCAAACCCAAAAACCATGAAATTGCCCAAAAACCATAAAAACCCGAAAACCCCAACACCCCAAAGCCCTAAAAGCCTGAACCCCCCCCCCAAAACCCCCCAAAAAAAACAAAAAGAAGAAAAAAAAAAAACGCCTCTCGTCAGTCGTCTCCTGCTCGACCTCGGGATCAGGAAGCTCCTGGCAATGAACGAACATGGGGTTTGGGGGGTCTTAGGTTTTAGGTTTTAGGGTTTAAGGTTGGGGTTTTAGGGTTTAGGGTTTTGGGGTTCTAGGGTTTTAGGCTTTTAGGGTTTAGAGCTTCAGGGTTCAGGGTAGGGCTTTATGGTTTAAGTTTAGGGTTTTAGGGTGTAGGGTTTTACGGTTGTAGGGTTTTGGAGTCTAGGGTTATAGGGTTGATCCAGGGCCTTTGGGTTCTTAGGGTTATACAGGTTTAATCATGTTCCCCCTTATACTACGAGTCCTTAATCGGGATTACAATCCCTACTAAGGGATGTTAGTACAAGGGTGAACATTCCGCATTTAAGCTTACAAATGGTTCAAGGTATGGGTTTCCCGGAGTTTGGGTTTAGTCTAATTGTGGGCTTTGGATGTCATTGGGGTTTACCTGCTCAAGGGCGCTTACTTGTATTCATATGCTTCTGAGAATTTTAAATCAACAGCTTAGACACGAAGGCTCGTAGGTTCCACGGGCGTTCTAGGGTCTGAGGTGCTACGATCGGCTTCCTGGGACATATATGGGGTTTCCGAATTTAAGGCTCTTCTTAGAGTCCTTCTATTTGGGGACTATATTGGGGGTCCCCTATTTTCGTAAAATCCCCAAATAGTAGGCAATAGTAGGGCGGTTTCCATCGAGGTTTCCCAGGAGCACATGGTTCATCCAGAGCAACGTTGGTCGTCCAGCGTCCATGTGCGCTGTGCCGGAGACGGATTCAAGTAAATGCGCTCAGAAGCCAGAAAAATGTACATGGACCCTCTTGGAAGTAGATCCCGTGAAGCTACGTTTTTTTCCAACATCCGGTGCATAAACTGCTTCATCCTTGTTGCGGGCTTGGGGATTCGGGTTGACTGTCAACTCAGAAGCCTAAGAGAGTTCAGTCCTAGTTGCTGAAATCCCTGGGCCAAATAAGGCTTTAACCTTTCAGTTCTGGTTGGATTATATATGGGTGTCTACGATATTAGGGGTACCCTTGTTGGGTTGCTCTTTATAGGCAGAGCCTACTCTTTGGGGGGGCTACATTAGGGGACCCCCTTACGATCGTAAACCCCCCTCTACTTACCCCAGAAGGTTCAAGACCCTAAACCCTAAACCCTATAAACCCTATAAACCCTAAACCCTAAACCCTAAAACCTAAACCCTAAACCTTAAACATCAAAAGGTCACTATTAAAGGTTACCTACTCGGCGTGGCTCCTCCAGCCCCGGGCGATGCCAAAATCGCTCGAAGTGGCACAGCCGCGCTCGGCAGGCGGCCGTGGCCAAGGCCTGGCTGTAGGGATTAGGGTTTAGGGTTTAGGGTTTAGGGTTTAGGGTTTAGGGTTTAGGGTTTAGGGTCCGCCGTGTTGGATGGGAAAAGGAGGTGAAAACCTCCCTCTTTCCCTCCTTACCCCCCCCAAAACGCGGGGGGCAGCCCTGCCCCCCCTCCCCCCCTACCCCCCCCCCCCCCCCTGCCCCCCCCCCCACCCCCCCGCCCCACCCCCCCCCCCACCCCCCTACCCCCCCTCCTGTGACCTAACGAACGCGTAACCTTTCAACTATGCTCCAGCGGGGTCGGCGGCTTGAGCCGGAGGCTCTTAAATCCGGGCACGCCCGTGGTCCGACGCCGTTAAGGCGCCAGCCCTAGTGGGGGTAAGCCGCTGACCCGGAGGGCTCCCCAACATCCGGCTCCAAATGCGGCTCCCGAAGGGCATTATGTTTCAGGTACATTTTTTATCGCGAAAAACGCGCTATTTCCCACCGAATTTGGGCTCCTGGACGCATTTTTTGGGCGCCCCATGGGGGGTCCCAAAAACGACCCCGGAGAGCATCATCGACTCTCTTTTTCAACTTTGGCCAAATACGCGTTGTTGATGTTTTTTGGGTGGCATTGGCCACCCCAAAGGACCCCCACAAGAGCGCGCATCATGAGCATCAGCGGGTTGGGTTTTGGGTTTCGGATGCGGCTGTAAATACCGTGGTTTTCGTGCTGTTACGGACATTTCCGTTTTGAGGCCGGCATATGCCCCTATAAGCCATGCATGGCTGGAGGCCGGAGCCGCTGATGCTCATGATGCGCGGCCGGGCGGGGGGCCAGGGTGCGCATCATCGGCTTCGTTTCTCTTTGGGGACCCGGGGGGCGAGCATCAGGAGCATCAGTGGCTCCGGAAAGGGTTTCGGGCGGCAGGATTTCGAAGGATGCTGGCATAACTCCATAACATGGCACTCGACATGCGCGCACACGCGCGCGCGCGGAAAACGCACCAGTCCCTTGAGGACTAAATATTTCTGTCTTTGGTTACGTTTCGAAATGACCCCTAATATAAGCGACGTTTCGAAATGACCCTTAAAATCCTGCGGTTTTGTGGCATTTGTGCCTGAGCGAGCGCATTGTGTATGAAATACACCTGCTATGTGATGAAAAGCCGTATATATGGGATTGATTATGCCTCCATGGCCTGACTGATGCACGCTAGGGACAACCAGAGCCGAGAGAAAAAAAAACGAACCCTGTATAATTGTATAATGAATACAGGACAAAATTAAGCCACTCAAAAACGACAAGCCTTTAAACTGTTGCTTCAGAGCCTTCGAGGTTTGAATTGGTAGTCGTACCGGCCACTCAAGGCCTTACCTTAAAAAAGTCCCAAATGTATCGTTGCATCACAAATCCCTTGTTTTAACGTCCTTTTGGAGGTTGAAGCCACTTTTAAAGGCCATTACGTCCACAAGGTAGGGACAACCAGAGCCGAGAGAAAAAAACCCGAACCCTGTGTAATGAATACAGGGAAAAAATTAAGCCTCTCAAAAACTACAAGCCTTTAGACTGTTGCTTCAGACCCTTCGAGGTTTGAATTGGTAATCATATCGGCCACTCAAGGCCTTTCCTTCAAAAAATCCCGAATGTATCTTAAAATCACAAATCCCTTGTTTTAACGTCTTTTTTGGAGGTTGAAGCCACTTTTAAAGGCCATTACGTCCACAAGGTAGGGACGACCAGAGCCGAGAGAAAAAACGTAAACCCTGTATAATGAATACAGGAAAATATTAAGCCACTCAAAAAACTACAAGCCTTTAGACTGTTGCTTCAGAGCCTTCGAGGCTTGAATTGGTAGTCGTATCGGCCACTCAAGGCCTTACCTTTAAAAAACCCAAAAGTATCTCAAAATCACAAATCCCTTGTTGTAACGATTTTGGAGGTTGACAGACATTTTTGAAGGCCATTACGTCCACAAGGTTGGTACGCACACAACCATCATGTGTCAGGCCTAAAATCTCAGGCCTTTCACGCGGGTTACCCATGCGAGCTGGGAGCGTCGAAAACGTTCGAGCGCTAGTTAAAATCCCCCAAAATGCTAGTTAAAAAGCGTCGAAAACTTAGAAATGCACGTACTCTATTTGCCTAAACGTGCCCTGGTGCCGCTCGCCCTGTCCCAAGCCCGACTGTGTGTTTGAAGACAAAAACCACTGCGCCCGAACCCAAGCCCAAAACCCAAATTTGACACAGACCCTAAACCCACTATAAGCCTTCAACCCACAATATAAGGGAAACAAGAAGGGAGTTTTGGCTCAAAGCATCATAGCTCAAGACTCCTGTTATCGGTGGCGGTTAACACAACATTTGGTAATATACAGTGTTGAATGTGGAAGCAAACGCCGTGTCTGCGACACATAATGCCCAAAATGCCACCACTGTCGCGTTGCCAAACATTCGGTCGCAAATTCTGTGCTTCGTACAGTGAGTTCTCTCTACATTGTTAGCTGGAGCACTATTCCCATTTTTTTTAGTATACCCCATGAAATCATGCGAACTCGGCCACTCAAGGCCTTACCTTTAAAAATCCAAAATGTATCTTAAAATCACAAATCCCTTGTTTTAACGTCTTTTTGGAGGTTGAAGCCACTTTTAAAGGCCATTACGTCCACAAGGTAGGGACAACCAGAGCCGAGAGAAAAAAACCAAACCCTGAAAAATGAATACAGGAAAAAATTAAGCCACTCAAAAACTACAAGGCTTTAGACTGTTGCTTCAGAGCCTTCGAGGTTTGAATTCGTAATCGTATCGGCCACTCAAGGCCTTACCTTTAAAAAATCCCGAATGTATCTTAAAATCACAAATCCCTTGTTTTAACGTCCTTTTGGAGGTGGCCACTTTTAAAGGCCATTACGTCCACAAGGTAGGGACAACCAGAGCCGAGAGAAAAAAACCGAACCCTGTATAATGAATACAAGAAAAACTTAAGCCACTCAAAAACTACAAGCCTTTAGACTGTTGCTTCAGACCCTTCGAGGTTGGAATTGGTAGTCATATCGGCCACTCAAGGCCTTACCTTTAAAAATCCCAAATGTATCTTAAAATCACAAATCCCTTGTTTTAACGTCCTTTTGGAGGTTGAAGCCACTTTTAAAGGCCATTACGTCCACAAGGTTCCCGCGCGCGCGCGCGCGCGCACGCGCCCATGGCTTCCCTGGCCCCATGGCCCATGGACCCATGGCTCCAGGCCCCGCAGCTCTAGCTCTTTCAGCTGACTTTAAAGGGCTGCCCGCCCGCTCCGCTCTTCCCCCCCGCTCCGCCTCGCCCCATGGACCCATGGCTCCTGGCCCCATGGTCTGGCCCCATGCGCTTGAAAGTTCTATCAGCAAGTCGCTCCGCCCGCTCCGCCCACCCCGCCCATGGCTCCCCTGGCCCCATGCCCCTCGACCCCCATGGCCCATAGACCCATGGCTCCTGGCCCCATGGTCCCATTGCTCTTTCAGCGCACCGCTCCGCCCACCCCGCCCATGGCTCTGCTGGCCCCGTGGCCCATGGACCCCGTAGCTCTTGGCCTCAGGGTCCATGGTCCCATGACCCCATGCCCCTGGACCCTGGTCCCATAGCTCTTTCAGCTGACTTTAAAGGGCGCCATACATGCACACGCGCGCGCGCGCGCGCGCGCGCGCGCGCGCCCGCTCGTCTAATGTTCAACTATTGGCTGAGTAAGGTGCTGACGATCATGCACATGAACACCTCCACGGTGTTTGCCAACGTGAAAACTGTACATGCACACTTCCACAGTGTGGCCATGCACCTCCACGGTGTTTCTGAACATGAACACCTCCACGGTGTTTGCGTTGTTCTTGTTGTTGTTGTTGTTGTTGTTGTTGTTGTTGTTGTTGTTGTTGTTGTTGTTGTTGTTGTTGTTGTTGCTGCTGTTGCTGTTGCTGTTGCTGCTGTGCTTGCTGCCGTTGTCCTGCTGCTGGTGGGCGTGCCCGGCTGTGGGCGACAGCCCGTTAGATTTTAGGGTGTTAGGGTTTTAGGGTTTAGGGTTCAGGGCTATTTTGGGTTGCTCACTTGATAAGGGAAACCTGAACCAGACAAAGGGATGAGGGTACCACTGGGCTACCAAGAAGCTCCGAACGCGGGGGCTCCTTTTTGCCCCCAGAGTAGATATTTGTCTGATTTAGGGTTTGCGGGCTTTAAGTGCTCAACCTAAACCATAAACCCTAAACCCGAAACCCTGAACCCTAAACCCTAAACCCTAAATCCTGTATAACCCACAAACCCTAAACCCTGAATCCCGATGCCCAAAAGCCACCCATCCTTCTACACTCTGAACCCTGGGCCTTCCCAGAGAGACCCCGGAGGCGTGCGGCGTAGGGCAAACGGCCCTGAGCGCCTGTTGGGGGGGGGGGGAGGCTTAGGGTTTAGGGTTTAGGGTTTTAGGGTTTTAGGGTTTTAGGGTTTTAGGGTTTTAGGGTTTTAGGGTTTAGGGTTTAGGGTTTATAGGGTTTAGGGTTTAGGGTTTAGGGTTTAGGGTTTAGGGTTTAGGGTTTAGGGTTTAGGGTTTTAGGGGTTTAGGGTTTAGGGTTTAGGGTTTAGGGTTTAGGTTTAGGGATCAGGGTTTAGGGTTTACGTGGGGCACTGGAGGAAGTTTCCAGAGTTTTGAAGTAAACTGCTTCTCAAGTCCCATACATGAACCCCCCAATTTTGGCTTCGGCTCTTGGGCAGCCTATGTCAACATGCACGGCTTCTAGGCGATATCATGCGCGTGCAAGCGGCTTGGACTTCGGGGCTCCTCCCACTCCATACTATCCAACAGCCCCTCTCTAAGGTTGCTAAGACCCTAAGGGCTCCATGTAAGCCTTGAACCCTATAAACACGAAAAGCACTAAACCCGAAACCCTGAACCCCAAACCCTATACCCTAAACCCCAAACCCTGAACCTTAAACCCCAAAACTTTGAGGGCCACAGAAACTACTCGCACCATCAGCACCTTTCCTAGACCCAGGAGTAGCCGAAAAACACAAAGGCTACAGGGGAACCTAAACCCTAAAAGAAGAGAATAAGGGCCTACTCTGGGTCCTAAATTCTATGGTTTGGGGTTCTGGGGGCTTAAGATGCTTTAAGGAGGCTACTTACAAGCTCTTGGTTCTTGGTATGTCTACCTCTTACGCCCAGAAACCCCCAAAAAATCCCCAAAGTTCACCTTAACTAACCCTACTTACTAAGTCAAAAGGGCTTCCAAGTAGGGTTGTAAGGACGTGGTCCATGCCTCCCGGCTTTTGTTAGGGCCCAATCCCCAAAGTCCCCATATAGGAGGTGCTTTAAAAGGCCCTTCAGTAATCCTAAACCCTAACCCCTAAAGCCTAAACCCTAAACCCTCAACCCCCTAAACCCCTACTTAGGTGCATGGGTCGATAGGTCCAAGGCTTAGGGCTCTTATGGGGCTACTATAGGGCTTAGGGTTTAGGGTTTAGGGCAGGTAGGGTTCAGGCTGCCAAAGCTCCAACCGCTGCTTTACGTCCGCAGGCGCTCGACGCCCTCGGAACCCCTTCAGATCAGGGCATCGTGCCCGTCCCTATAAGGGTCCATGTACCAAGTAATAGGGTATACTTAAGGAACTTAAGGCCTATTATGGCCTTATGAAGCACCTGTTAGGGGGACTTTGGGGTCCCAAGCTGACGCTGCCGTCGTCAGGGCTGCCGAGTTCCTGGCCCCGTCCTTTGTCGTTGCGCGCAGCGTCCTCCAACAATCGCACGACCTGAAACGCGACCATTGCCAGATGCCAGATATCAGAGCTGTCAAGCCGTCGTTTCTGGGCAAGTCGACGTGGGAGCCTCAAGCAACAAGCGCTCGACATCCACGTGACCATCGCAAGATGCCATTTGAACAGCTGTCCAACCGTCGTTGCTGGCCAAATCGACGCGAGCACCTGCCTCGAGCAACAAACGCACGACATCCACGTGCCCGCATTCAGATGCCAGCATCAGAGCTGTCGAGCCGTCGTTGCTGGCCATGTCGATGCGAGCTCGGGCCTCAAGCAACAATCGCACGACATCCACGTGAGAATTGTGAGATGCCATCATCAGAGCTGTCCAACCGTCGTTGCTGGCCAAATCGACGCGAGCACCTGCCTCGAGCAACAAACGCACGACATCCACGTGCCCGCATTCAGATGCCAGCATCAGAGCTGTCGGGCCGTCGTTGCTGGCCATGTCGATGCGAGCACCGGCCTGGAGCAACAATCGCACGACATCCGCGTGACCATGGCAAGATGCTAGCAGAACAGCTGTCCAACCGTCGTTGCTGGCCATGTCGATGTAAGCACTGGCCTCGAGCAACAGACGCACGACCTCAACGGAACCACTTTGAGATGCCGCCATCATTGCTGTGCAACCGTCACTTGTGGTCAAGTTGATACGAGCACCGGCCTCGAGCAACAAGCGCACGACTCTCACGTGCCCCATTTCAGCTGCCGCCATCATCGATGTCCAGCCGACCTCGTCTGCCGCGTCCGGGTCGCAGGGATGCTGCAGCCTGGACTCCACCTGCAGGGGCGCTCCAAAAATCTCAACACCCCCCCACGTCCCCCCCACCCCCCACCCCCCACCCCCTCCCCCACCCAACAATTCGACCCTCCGCACCCTATACAGCGCTTTAAGAGCGTTAGCAATAACTTAACTGATGCCGGACTCGCCAGTATACTTTGCAGACGAGCCACGTCAACCATGGATCCGCGTGATGCAGCAGACAGGAGGTTCTCCAGATCCTGATCAGAAGCCGCCGTATACGTCAGCAGGACGATCTCCAGCTCCTGGGAAGAGTCTATTCTGGTGGCATCATCCAAGCGCTGGCCATGCAGAAGTATCCGTTGCCGGAAGCGGGGTGGCAAGCCATGAAGCTGATGCAGATGCTGCTTCAAGCTCCTCACATCGCTCACCTCATCCAGCGGCACCTTCGCCAACTCCTCGCCCGAGAGCATCCTAACACAAAGCATCGCGCAATGGCCAAGGGCAAGCTGGATGCACACTACAGGAAATCCGACAAGCCTCGATGCTGCACTGTGGCGGGAAGCGGAGCCCAAACCCCACCACCCAAGACCTCCAGGGCTAAACCATACACCCACAAACTATCAACCCCTAACTCCTCACCCCAGACTCTACGCCCCGAAGCCCGAAACCCCAACTAACAGGCACAAGGAGGAGACCTGGAACCCTTACCCCTAACTAAAACACTAATATCTTGACCTTACAGGCTCCCTACATACCTAAGTAGCCCCGATAAAAATATTCTGTAGAGTGCCAGTTCGCCCTAAACCCTAAACCCTAAACCCTAAACCCTAAGCTGGTTTAGGGTTTAGGGTTTAGGGTACATTCTGTAGAGTGCCAGTTCTGTGGTTCGGGCACCTAGAAGGATTCTAGGGGCCCGGGGAAGCAAGGGTTCAGGGAGTTTTTGGGGGTTTAAGGTTCACAACCCTAAACCCTAAACCCTAAACCCTAAACCCTAAACCCTAAACCCTAAACCCTAAACCCCTCAACCCTAAACCTCAGCATTTTTGGGAACTTAGGGTTCAGGGATTTAGGGCTACAAAGAGCGGTGCCCCTCCCAGTTAGAAGATGTCGGGGCTTCTCTAAACCTTTCTGCTCCCTTTTGAGTGTTCTTTGTGGTCATTCGCAGCCCCTTATAATGAGGGTGCCCAATGCATCTGATGCCCTTAGGGCCCATGCAACTAAATATGGAATACTTGGGCCTCAAAGTACTTCGATATAGGGACTTTGGGGCCCAAGTATCATAGTAAGGTACATAAACCCTTAGATTTTTAGCCCAAACCCTAAATCCAAAGCCCCAAAGTCCACGAAGCCCTCGGAACCCTAAATTACTAAACCCTCAACTCTATAAACCCTGCGTAGACCCTAAACCCTGTAAAACCTCAACACTAAACCCTACGTAGACCGTAAACCCTAAACGCCAAACCCAAACCCCAAACCCCAAACCCTAAACCCTGTCAACCCTAGGAACCCTAGGAAACCTGAAAACCCTAGGAACGAACGCTAAAAACCCTAGGAACCCTAGAACCCTAGAAACCCTAGGAACCCTAAGAACCCTAACCCCGAAGGCACCTGCTGAGTACCATCTCAGCAGCCTTCGTCGGAGAGTGGCATCCAGCTCGGCCTGGGGTGGGTTTGAGGCTTTAGGGTTTGGGGTTCAAGGTTTAGGGCTTAAGGGTCTTGGTTTAGGGTCTAAAAGTTTAGGGTCTATAGGGTGTAGGGTTCTAGTGGGTTTAAGGGTTTTAGGGTTTTAGGTTCATGGTTTAGGGTGGGTTTTAAGGATTTTGAGGTGTTGGGGGAGCCCCAAAACTCGAACACCCTAAGCCCTCGAGCTGAAAAAGCCCAGAGCCCGAAACCTGAGGACCTGAGGTCCTGATGACCCTAAACCCTAAACCCTGAAAAATTATCCTAAACCCTAAACCCTAAACCCTAAACCCCAAACCCATAGACCCAAAACCTCCCCCGCTCCTCGAGTACCCGTTAAGGTCAGGGGACCCAGGAACTCCCACACAGATTACGTGTCGAACAGCGGGGAGCTTAGGGTTAGGGTTTCTAGGGTCTAGGGTCTAGAGTCCAGGGTCTAGGGTCTATAGGGTTTAGGGTTAGGGTTTATAAGGTTTAGGGTTGCGGGAATCAGAGCTCATAAGGCTCAGGGTTACGACATTGAGCGTTCAGGGCTTCTCAACTTCTGGGGGGTTTGAGGGTATAAAGGGTTTTCATACTTTCCCAGAGAGCCCATCGTAGTCTCATGATGGAATTCGGTACCGCCCAAATCCAGGAGGGTTTTCTGGTACAAAAACCGACGTCTTCCGGTCTTCCTTCAGATCGTGCACCGGCGTACTGTAGACGTACTCAAGCACGGGTTCTATAATGACGCCACGTGAGGCGGCCCAAGACCACACCGGCGACTGTCCTGGTCCGCGTGAAGCTGTGTTGCCACAGCCTTCTCGTCTAGCTTCGTCTGCATCATGCTGCCTCAAAACCAAGCGCTGGAGAGCCTTTTGACTATATATTAATATATATATATATATATATACTGCCGAAATTATATTAATTTCAAAACCCAAATTAAGCAAATGACGTCGCGCTAAATATGAAACGCGAAATTAGTGACGTCGCGCTTAATTTCAAAATTGAAATTAAGGACGTCGCGCTTAATTTCGTTTCCGAAATTAAGCCTGCCCTGAACTCACTCAAACCCTGCAACAACCTATTAAAAGGAGACCTGGGCCACCCTGAAACAACCCAACAACGACCCTGAAACAACCCTCAACGAGCCTGTCTGCAGCCCAAACCCCAATGTCAAGCCGACTTGGGAACAACCTAAGCCCTGTACCCCAAACCTTGCCCCAAACCCTGAAAAGACCCTATCTGGGCCAGATAGGGTTTTTTTTGAGTCTATCTGGCCAAATAGGGCCGACGTAAAGCCAAACCACATATTTCAGGGCGACCTGGGCTAACCCAAACTCCAGAACGCGAAACCAAAGCCAAAACCCCAGATAAAAGCCAATAAAAGCAAGCCAAACCTAAAACTCTCAGCCCTGCCCTAAACTCACTCAAACCCTGCAACAACCTGTTAAAAGGAGACCTGGGCCACCCTGAAACAACCCAACAACGACCCTGAAACAACCCTCAACGAGCCTGTCTGCAGCCCAAACCCCAATGTCAAGCCGACTTGGGAACAACCTAAGCCCTGTACCCCAAACCTTGCCCCAAACCCTGAAAAAACCCTATCTGGGCCAGATAGGGTTTTTTTTGAGTCTATCTGGCCAAATAGGGCCGACGTAAAGCCAAACCACATATTTCAGGGCGACCTGGGCTAACCCAAACTCCAGAACGCGAAACCAAAGCCAAAACCCCAGATAAAAGCCAATAAAAGCAAGCCAAACCTAAAACTCTCAGCCCTGCCCTAAACTCACTCAAACCCTGCAACAACCTGTTAAAAGGAGACCTGGGCCACCCTGAAACAACCCAACAACGACCCTGAAACAACCCTACAGGGGACGGGCCAGTTTTTTGCTCAAAAAAGCCCTATCTGGGCCAGATAGGGTTTTTTTGCTCAAAAAAACCCTATCTGGGCCAGATAGGGTTTTTTTGCTCAAAAAAGCCCTATCTGGGCCAGATAGGGTTTTTGAAGCCAATTGCAAGCCCCCAGGAGGGGTGGGCGGCGCGGGGGAGGGGAGAGGGGGGGCAGGGAAGGGGACGGGCCAGGCCAGATAGGTTTTTTTGCTCAAAAACACCCTATCTGAGCCAGATAGGGTTTTTTTGCTCCCAAAAACGGCTTTTGAAGCAATTCCAAGCCCCAAACCCAACCAGGAGGGGTGGGGGGAGGGGACGGGCCGGTTTTTTGCTCAACATAGGTTTTTTTTTGCTCAAAAAAACCCTATCTGGGCCAGATAGGGTTTTTTTGCTCCAAAACCCCTCTCTGGGCCTAGACAGGGTAAGGGAAGCCAATTCCAAGCCCCAAACCCAACCAGGAGGGTCGGGGGTCGCAGGGAGGGGAGAGGGGGGGCAGGGAAGGGGACGGGCCAGTTTTTTGCTCAAAAAAACCCTATCTGGACCAGATAGGGTTTTTTTGCTCAAAAAAGCCCTATCTGGGCCAGATAGGGTTTTTTTTGCTCCGAAAAACCCTATCTGGGGGCCAGCTAGGGTTTTTAAAGCTCAAAAAAGGCAGCCATACCCGATTCCAAGCCCCAAATCCTTAAACCCAACCCAAAACACCAAAACTCTAGCCGAGAAGCTGGTGGAAAGCAAGCCAGGCACCCAAAACCCGAAAACCTAAACCTCAAAAGTCGGCTCGGGAAGGCCTTGTGTTTGAGTGTTTGTGGAGGGCCTTAGGTCCTACAGCTTCTTGGTGCCAAACCAGGTCCTTAATTTGGCTTAATTTCGGATTTCTGACGTCACTAATTTGGCGCTAATTTCAAAATGACGTCGCTGACGTCACTATAATTTGTACAGATATATATATATAGATATATACATGTGACGAAACCTTAAGAAAAAAAGCGCGCACGCCCTGTAGTCATGGACCCTCTGAAAATTCTTGGGGTTTAATGCTTGAGGCTCTGAAACCCACCAGAGGCCCGGCCTCTGCAGCGTCGAGCGACTCCAGTAGCACAGGGGAGAGCAGTAGGGCTTCCAGGCCCTGCAGATTTAGGGTTAGGGTTTAGGGTTTAGGGTTTAGGGTTTAGGGTTTAGGGTTTAGGGTTTAGGGTTTAGGGTTTAGGGTTTAGGGTTTAGGGTTAGCAAAGGCTTGAAAGACAACACGCCCTGAGCCCGCAATGCTCCTTATAAGGGCATTTTAGGGAGTGCGGTTGTTTTATTATTTTTTTTTTTTTTTTTGGGGGGGGGTTCTTAAGTAGATAGTAGTTAAGCAGGATGTAAGCACAATAGGTCGGGCTACTCGCTGAGCCTTCTGAGCTATGATTCTTCGGTTCCCCAAAACAAGCCCGCATATAATGTCATGCGACAGTCATGGTGACCATACTTTGTGGCCGTACTTTGGAAATAGAAGTAGCCCTAATTAAGCCCTAAACCCTACACCCCAAACCCTAAACGCTGAAGCCTCCGAAAGCATGCTGCATCTCGGAGGCATCAAAATCACAACAGCCCCAAATACGTGCGGCTTGACGACCGGTTTAGGGAGGGTTTAGGGTTTACGGTTTATGTACAACAAAAACCTGCAGGGGCTGTTCGAAAGAACCGTAGAAGATTTCAACCCTGTGCTGCTACGTCGCAGCGAACTCTTGTGCAAGTCAGGAAGGTTACACTCAGCCTATGCCACACACGCTGAATCCTTAAACCCCCAACCCTGAACCACCTTTCTAAAGCACCCTAAACCCTAAACCCTAAACCCTAAACCCTAAACCCTAAACCCTAAACCCTAAACCCTAAACCCTAAACCCTAAACCCTAAACCCTAAACCCTAAACCCTAAACCCTAAACCCTAAACCCAAGAAACCCTAAACGTTCAAGTGCTTTAGGTTTTGGGGTTTCGGGTGTCCGGTAGCTGGCTCCAGGAGCTCTCCCCAAACTTAAACCTGCCGCCCCCCTACACATAGAGAGCCGGGCACCCAAAACCCCAGAAGTAGGTCCAGGGTTTGGGGCAAGTTCGGGGCCTTAAGGCCCTAAACCCCCAAACCCGTAGTACCCCCCCCCCCCACCCCCATTTTTAACGCCCCGAAGACATTGTATGCCCTGGAACCCTAAACCTGAACCCTAACGCGACAACGCCTTGGTAAAGAGCGTGGGGAACACCCCCCACGATTGCCAGCATCTGAGAACCTGCAGGCAGCTTGGGTTAGTTAGGGCTTCGAATTCTAAGGGTTTGGGTTTCAAGGTCCCCCCCCCCAACCTCCCGTACACAGTATATAACTCTACCCGTGCGGCTCTATTTTGGGAGGCCCATGGAATGCCAAAAGTAGGTAGTGGCGTTCACATATGTTAAACCCACAGTCACAAGCTACGATCCTCAAGCAACGATCGGAAGAGACATCTGCTTCAAAGGCGCAAGACGGTGGACACTTCTAGATTTCCGAAGGCCATGGCAAAACGATTTCAAGGCTTACACCACCCCATACTTGCGCCCCTAGACCCTAAAGCCATCAACCGCCCAAAACCCCAAAGAGGCGCGCGTGCCTCTTTCACTCGGCGCTCGGCATCATTCCGCTTGGAGAGGGTCTGCGCGACCAGGGCAGGGCCTAAGCCCTAAGCCATAAGCCCTAAACCCTAAACCCTAAACCCTAAACCCTAAACCCTAAGCCCTAAACCCTAAACCCTAAACCCTACACCCTCTAGTTGGTATAGTCGCCGGCGCGGGGGCTCTTTTTTCTTAATGTCATGGGATCCTTTTCGGGGGTTTCCGAGAATAAGTCGGGTACCCTTGAAGGGGACTCTATTCTGTTTGTGGGTATAAAAGGGGTACCCCTATTTCGGCAAATGCCCGTACAACACGAACTCCTCCCCCATGCCACGCCAAACTCGAAAGGAAGAACATAACCCTAAACCCTAAACCCTAAACCCTAAACCGCGGCTCGTTTCGGGAACCACAGCACCTGGCATAAGGTGTGGGGAGAAGTGGCTTCACAGGAGCCCTAAACCCTAAACCCTAAACCCTAAACCCTAAACCCTAAACCCTAAACCCTAAACCCTAAACCCTAAACCCTAAACCCTAAACCTGGCATTAGAGAAGTTGCTTTGAAGTAGATGAATAGTAGCCCTAAACCCTAAACCCCAAACCCTCAACCCTCACCCCTCACCCCTCAACCCTAAACCCAAAACCCTCAACCCTATTTATGTAAATTGATTTTCTGCGCCTCAATCCTCCGCAGCCAGCAGCGGCCAAAAGCCTGCTTGCCATACAGGGCTTATAGGGCTTATAGGGCTTAGGGTTTAGGGTCTAGGGTGGTGTTGAGTTGTTTAAGCTTTGGGGTTTAGAAGGGTTTTGGGGATTGCAGGAACCTTGGGGGGAGGCGTTGGGCTTGCGAACGGCTGTGTGGGCTTAGGCTGGGTATTACCTGTTCCGCCGCAGGCCTTGGGTTTGCGTTTCTTCCGTTAAGGTTTATCAGGTTATAGGGTTTAGGGTTTGTAACACTTCTAGGAATCATCTTCGGCCCCCGAGGCAGGCATAAGAGCAAAAACAAGGCTTGGCAGTGTACGTCCTGCACGACACGACGTTTCGGGCTTAGAAGTTCAAGGCTTGGGCTAAACCCTAAACCTACCCCGAAGGCTCCTATGTAGGTCCTTTTCGGGTTGGTAGAAAGGGGGTTCTACTCTCCTACCCTAAACAGGTACTACATAGGAGCCTTTAGGGAAACACTGAACCCTAAACCCTTTAGGCAAAACCCTGAGTGGGGAAAATCAGATCTGGCTGTGACAGCTATTCAGCATGTGAACGGGTCGATCGCCTATGACCCGAGCCCAATGTTTTTGCATTGCTTCGGCCGTGCAGACCGGCTTAGGGTTTGGGGTCTATGAAACCCTTAAGCTCAATAAACAGCCCAACGCCCTCAGACCCCACAGTCCCTAAACCCTAAATCCTAAACCCTAAACCCTCCAAGCCCCAGACCCTCAAAACTTCAAAGGCTGCGCACATCCTTTCGCCCCCTGAAGCCTCGAAACCCCAAATTTTCCACCAAACCCTTACTTGGAGGTTCAAGGTACTTACTAACCAATTATAACTGTGCTTATAACCCTCTTTATAGTACCCCTAAAAGGCCTTATAGGGGGTATCCCAATTATAAGTAGGGTTATAAGCCGAGTTATAAGTAGTTATTAAGTCCTATGAACCTCCAAGTACAGCCTGCACAGCTCAACACTTACTTGGAGGTTCAGGGTACTTATAAGCCCAATGATAACTGTACCCCCTAAGTCCCCTAGACCACTAGTAAGTAGGCTATAAGTATACACTTATAAGTGGGGCTATAAGTGTCCATGAACCTCCAAGTAGGCCCCAAACCATAAACCCGAAACCCGTAGGCTTTGAAGCCCGAAGCCCTTGAATCTTCAATGGGTCAGCGCGCTCCTCGCAACCATCCGGGAGCTGCTCCTGGCAAAGGCTTGTAGGGTTTTCAGGGTCGCAAGGTTCGAGTCTTATGGGGGTTTAGGAAAACAAAACGGACCCTCAATATGGAGCCCCAAATACTTTTGTGATAAGGACCCCAATAAGGCACCCTTGATTTCGGAAGCCCCTTTATGAGCTAAGGCTTTCGTTTAGGGTCCAGGACTGGATATTGGCAGGTTTGGGGGGTTAGGACTGAGAGGTCCAGGTTGTATAGCTGCGAGTTCAGGCTTCGGTTCCTTTGCTTCTGTGCTAATGAGGGGGTGTGTGGCGGGGGGGGGGGGGGGGGGGGGTTGGGGGTTGGGGGCGACGTGCCAGGTTGAAGGTCGTTCTGATTGAACTCTGAACAAATGTGTATGTGAGCCTGAAGCTACTCTAATCCTTATAGCCCGATAGTTGCCGAAATTGGTGGTGTACGTTTAAACTCCATGTACACCCCAAACGCCTCAACCTACACCCTCAGGGGACTGTGGAAGATTTTCCTATACCCTGAACCCTAAACCCAAAACCCAACACCCTAAACCCTAGACTGATGAAAAGCTGGGCCCCGCTCCTGCAGCGAGTGGATCAGCGGCAAGGAGCCTGCCGTAAATGCGGAGTCAATGTTTCCTTTTCTAACAATGGTGAGAGTCGTATATCCTTACACAGGTCGATGAATCAGAATTCATGTTAAATGCAGCGCAGACACCAACATACCGCATGTTGCATGAAATTACTCGAATGCTTCCGTATACGCCGCCTATGCGAAGCGCAAAGCGCTCTAGAAAACCTTTGGAGCACTTTTAACTTAGGGTTGCTGTTGGGGCTGTGGGAAACAACAGCTCAGAGTTCCAGAACTTCCGTGTCGTTGCAAACGCAAGTGCCAAAGGGTGTGTATCTTGAGATGTCCCCCCCCCTATACTAACAGTCCTTACTCGGGATAATAACAAGGGTAAGGGTTTAGGGTTTAGGGTTTAGGGTTTAGGGTTTAGGGTTTAGGGTTTAGGGTTTAGGGTTTAGGGTTTAGGGTTTAGGGTTTAGGGTTTAGGGTTTAGTATTTAGGGTTTAGGGTTTAGGGTTTAGGGCTTAGAATACTCACCGCAATACTAAGAATACTCGTAGCACCTGCAGAAACTGCGACAGAGCCATGCTTGCTGCTTGCAGTGTTTGATCGTAGACGATGAGGGGTCCAGCTGGGTCATCTTGCCCAAGCCGAGCTCTGCGCCTTCGGGTTTAGGGTTTAGGGTTTAGGGTTTAGGGTTTAGCGTTTAGGGACTACTACTTGCTTAAGAAACAAAACATACTCTTCCTCATAAGGGCAAGATAGGGGTTCTTGGCTCCTTTTTTCTGGGTTCCTAAGCAAATGGTACACCAACGGGGCCGCTTCTACAGCGCTGCCAGCGATTGGCTGGTCTGCTACAAGTACAGCCATGACCCCGAAGGCCCCCAAAACCATCTAGGTTTAGGGTTAGGGTTTAGGGTTTAGGGTCTAGGGTCTTCAGGGTTCAGGGTTCAGGGTTTAGGGTTCAGGGTTTAGGGTTTAGGGTTTAGGGTTTTGGGGTTAGGGTTTAGGGTTGAGGGTTGAGGGTTTAGGGTTCGGATTAGGGCTCTCTCTACTTTCAAACCCGAAGGAAACCCTTTTGCGGTACGTGCACCCACCTTCGGAGCCCCTACAACCGACTGTCCCTAAGGATCCATGTACGTATATGGTATATGCTTGGCCCCTAAAGCTGCTATATTAGGAACCCCCCTCAAGGCCAGAGTAGATGCTATTACTGCTATTATGGTCATTTCCAAAAATAGGGGCACCCCTTTGATCCCCCCAAAAAGAATAGAATCCCCTAAACCCTAAACCCTAAACCCTAAATCCCCGCTAAACCCAATATATGCGGAAGCCCCCATATGGGTATATGGATCCTGAGGGCGGGGTACGATGTAGGCCGGTCTTCTACACCAGGGTTGGGTCTGTAAACGCCGGGAAGGTGGGGCGTCGGGTTTAGGGTTTAGGGTTTAGGGTTTAGGGTTTGAACCTCGGGTTTAGGGTTTAGGGTTTAGGGTTTAGGGTTCAGGGTTCAGGGTTTAGGGTTAAACCCTAAACCCTAAACCCTAAACCCTAAACCCTAAACCCTGAACCCTGAACCCTTTTACCCTAAACTCTGGATCCCAGACCCCAAGCTCAACACCCTTCTATAGGGTCCTTAAGGGAGGAGGGTTCATGGGGGCTAGGCACCCAGGGAACCTTACGGATTTAGGGAGGTTTAGGGTATAGGGTTTAGGGTTTAGGGTTTAGAGTTTAGGGTTTAGGGTTTCAGGGTTCAGGGTTTAGGGTTTAGGGTTTAGGGTTAGGGTTTAGGGTTTAGGGCTTGGGGCTTAGGGCTTAGGGTTCTTTGGGGGTAGGAGGGGAGCTTAGGGAGCCTTTGGGAGTAGTGGGGACGATTAGGGAACCTTGCGGCCAACTGGAACAACAAACTAAACCATGTACACAAAACCCGGAAAGCCCTACAAAAACCATCCTAAAACCCTAAAACACGAAAGCATCAAACCCTAAAACGATACAACCATAACTTAAACCCTACAACCCCAAAGCCTCCAAAGCCCTGTAACCTGAAAAGCACGAAAACCCTAAACCCTAAACCCTAAACCCTAAACCCTAAACCCTAAACCCTAAACCCTAAAACACCACTTCCTTGGACCCTTAAGTCGGTGCCCTTGGTTTTAAGATCCCTCTACGGCTATATGAGGGCCATATCAGGAGTACGTATATTTAGAGGAACCTTTTAGGGGTAACCCGAAATCCTAAACCCTAAACCCTAAACCCTAAACCCTAAACCCTAAACCCGAAACCCTAAACCCTAAACCCTAAACCCTAAATTGTATGGTTCGAAGGTGTTCTAAGGTTGTGGGGAACCCGGAGGATCCTTTGGCTACGCATTGCAGACCCTGTGCGAAAAAACACAGGCACCCCCGGGCGGTACTCAAAAGGGCTTTTGGTTTAGGTTTAGGGTTTAGGTTTCGGGTTTAGGTTTCGGGTTTAGGTTTCGGGTTTAGGTTTCGGGTTTAGGTTTCGGGTTTAGGTTTCGGGTTTAGGGTTTAGGGTTAGGGTGTACCTGGGTTTGAAAGTGCACTTTCTGGATGGCGAATTTGATTCCCAGGCATTTGCTGTTGAGGTACGGTCCTTGAATGGTTGCGCAGAAGGCGATGGGTATCTACAGGGCCTATGGGGTATTTGCCTGAAACCCTAAACCCTGACTGGGTCTTAGGGTTTAGGGTTTAGGGTTTAGGTTTAGGGTTTAGGGGGAAGACATTACAACTCTAGCCCCTGAACCCGCAAACCCTAGAATCAAGACACTCTGCCACATTTGTACTTTGTATAACCCAAAACGACCACACAGTTTGGGGTGCTCCCCCCTTATACTAACAGTCCTTAAAAGGGGGGGGGGGTATTTCTACGATCCCTATTAAGGACAAGTTAGTACCTAAACCGGGTTTAGGGTTTAGGGTTTAGGGTCTAGGGATGCTGCCTTAAGGTACCTCCTATATAGGGACTTCGGGGGCCCAAGCACAGACAAAAATGCGGTACTTCATGGACCCTAAGGGTGAACCCTAAACCCTAAACCCTAAACCCTAAACCCTGATTCCTGAACCCTAAACCCTAAGTATAGAAAACATGAGGTACTTTGTGGACCTTTTGGGTCTGAGCTGAACCCACTTCCAGGTTCATGGTACTTATTAACCAATTATAACTGTACGTACAACGCACTTCTAGGTCCCTTCAGTGCCCTAATATGGAAATAATTTGGGTTCTATAAGTACAGTTATAATTGGTTAATAAGTATTTGGGTTATAAGTACAGCTATACTTGGTTAGTAGGTATTTGGGTTATAAGTGCAGTCATAACTGTTCAAGAAGTGCCATGAACCCTAAACCCTAAACCCTAAACCCTAAACCCTAGACCCTAAACCCTAAACCCTAAACCCTCCCTAAACCCTAAACCCTAAACCCTTCAAGCATCCGTGGCCACCTTCTGGAGCCGCGGCCACTGTCGCGTTGCGCAAGACATCACTGATGAGGTAGAACCTGGACGCCAAGAACTGGGGTTTGGGGTGTAGGGTTTAGGGTTTAGGGTTTGGGGTTTGGGGTTTAGGGTTTTGGGGTCTTGGGGTTTAGGGTTGGGTTTAGGGCTTAGGGTGTAGGGTTTAAGTTCTTACTATTTGCTTAAGAAGTCCCCCCCCCCCCACCCCCTGTCTGGCTCATGGATGTTCATGTTTTGCGCATAGCTGGTCGAGGCAAAAACCTACACGGACCACCCGCCGTGGCTCAGGCTATGTAAACTCGTTTACAATAATTTTCGTGGGACACGTGTTCGTGGCTCCTTTGTGAAGACCTGTGTATGCGTACTGAAACGAAGCAAGGACACTGGGTATGGCGTTTGCTTACCTAGCGCGTTTATCTGCGCACCGCCGAACGCCACCTACTCAGATATCCTGGAAGCAGGCACCTCGAAAGCAAACCAAGTGAGTCACGGGGAGCCATAAACCCTAAACCCTAAACCCTACACCCTAAACCCTAAATGCTAAACCCTAAACCCCGACCCCATAATGGGAATTCCCCACGCCGGAAGCTTCTGAGTTCACTTACGGCCAACATTTTTGTTCTCTTGTAAAGCCCCTGGATTGGCCCCCCGTCCCCTCCAACCTCGATGTGCTCTATCTCAACCCCTAGCCCTAAACCCTAAACCCTAAACCCTAAACCCTGAAGCCCACCTAAAAGCCTCCCTAAACCCGGAACCCTAAGACGAAAATCCTACTGCTGAATTTCGAGCCCTACAAACCCTAAACGCCTGAGGAGCAGGCCTACCAAGGCCTTGTCCAAAGCCCAGATTCCTTGCTGGGTTTAGGGTGTAGGGTTTAGGGTTTAGGGTTTAGGGTTTAGGGTTTAGGGTGTTTTCGGCAGGGAGAAGGGCACGACTTAGTCTGGGCTCAACGTCTCACAGGGTCGATTAAAAAGGGTTTTTTGAGCTTCAAGGGTTTAGCCCTTCAGTGAGTTTCAATGGATTGGCCCTTCAGGCTGAATAGGGTTCGCCTAAACCCTAACCCTAGAAAAACCCTAGAAAGCTAGGGTTTCGGGTTTAGGGTTTAGGGCTTAGGCTTTAGGCTCTACGGTTTAGGGTTAGTTGTTTTTTTGTTCTGGAGTTTGGGTTTAGGGTTTAGGGTTTAGGGTTTAGAAGGGTCTGAGGTTAGGATTTGGGTATCGGGGCTTGGGGAGCTTGAGGTGCGATTTTGTGATTCAGTGTCTCGTGCACCTCAGGATCCGCTAGTACTCTTCGAAGAGCAGTTTAGGGCTCAGGGTTCCTAAAGCAAAAGGGCCCATGATTTAGAGACACACGCCCAAAAGATGAAAAGTTGTATGGCCACACCCCAAACTCCTAAAACTCTTCAACCTTCCACACCCCTAACCCCCCTAAGCCTTTAGAACCCAATACCCTCAAACCCTCAAACCCTCAAACCCTCAAACCCTCAAACCCTGAAACCCTGAAACCCTCAAACCCTGAAACCCTCAAACCCCTAAATCCTTGGATCCCAAACCCTACAACCCCAAAACGCCCAAAACCCTAACACCCAAAAACCCCGAAACCCCAAAGCCTTAAAACCTTAAGAACCCAGAACCCTAAAACCCTAAAACGCCGAAAGCCCCAAACCCCCCAAAAAGCCCTAAAGCCCTAAACCCCCCAAAAAACCCTAAAGCCCTAAACCCCCCCAAAAAGCCCTAAAACCCCAAAACCTTAACACCTCTGGAGCCTTCTGAAACCCTAAAACCCTGAAGCCTCAAATCCCCCAAAGCCCTCAAAACCCCAAAACCCTAGCACCTCCACTAAAGCCCTAAAACCCTCAAACCCTATAAGTTGGGATGTCCCCCCTTATACTAACAGCCATCGATTGGGATTCGAGTACTCCCCTATTAAAATCCGTATTAAGGACTGCTAGTATAAGGTGGAAAAAGCCCTAAACCCTAAACCCTAAATCCTAAACCCTAAACCCTATGCCCTTTAAGGCCTATAAACTCCTGGCCAAGGCGCGGCTCTGCCAGCGCAGCCAGCAGTCGCCTCACGCAAGCCCTGAAGCCCCTAAAGCCCCGAGACCCCCCAACGCCTAAACCAACCCAAATCCCTAAAACCCTAAACCCTAAACCCTAAACCCTAAACCCTAAACCCTAAACCCTAAACCCTAAACCCTAAACACACAAACCCTAAACTCCCTAAACCCTAAACCCCGACGCCGCCAAAACCCCCAAAACCCCCCAAAACCCCTAAAACCTAAACCCTAAACCTTAAAACCCCTAGACCCCAAAGCCCTAAACCTCTAAACCCCCTAAACCCTAAACCCAAAATACCCCCTAAACCCTAAACGCAAACCCGCAAAACCCCCCAAAACTCTAAACCCCTGAAGCCCCCTAAGCCCTAACGACACTCTTGCAATCCACAAAACATGTCATGGTGCTGACGTGACAAAGTTTATTTTGGCGACAACAAAGTTTCGTCAGAACATGTCACAGATTGAGCCGTGAGGCAAGAAACGGCCTGAACACGGCCAGGAAAGATATGCGCCTTCACACATCTCATCGACATCTCAGACAGCTCGCTTCTCAACTAACGCGTCCCAACAACTCTTGTTCACTGAGCGTCCTTGCCACCTGTCGAGCTTTACGCAACTTCTTCGTCTGTGTCTTCACTACCTTCGTAAGCGCCTTGGCTTGCACGAAACCCCTAAGCCCCTAATCTCCTGGACCCCTAAGAACCCCTAAAACACCCTAAACCCCTAATCTCCTAAGCCCCTTAGAACCCCTAAAACCCCCTTAACACCCAAATAAAACCCTAAACGCCTCAACCCCAAAAACGACAATAATTCATATATTACCTTTTTTTTTTTTTGTGGGGCGGGGGGGGGGGGTTCTTAAACAAATAGTAGTAAACCCCAAAAACCCCCCCTAAACCCTAAACTCCAAACCCTAAACCCTAAAACCAAAACCCTAAACCCCAAACCCTAAACCCTAAAACCTAAGCCCTAAACCCTGCTAAACCCCCTAAAAGCCTCCGAGGAGCCGAGCCAACAGCGCCCCGTGCGCAGCCGCCAGGTCAAGGCAGGTAGCCATCGCGAGGCCTGGGCTTAGGGTTTAGGGTTTAGGGTTTAGGGTTTAGGGCTTAGGGCTTAGGGTTTAGGGTTTAGGGTTTAGGGTTTAGGGTTTAGGATTTAAAAAATTAGGGGTTAGGGTTTTTTTGGTGGGTAGCACGGCAGCCACCTTCGAGTTTTAATTTTAAGGGTTTTAGGGGTTAATGGTTTAGGGTTTAGGGTTCGTTTTGGGTTTGTCTTGTGTTTGTGTTGGGTTTGTGTTGAAGCCCTAAACCCTAAACCCTAAACCCTAAACCCTAAATCCTAAACCCGAAACCCTAAACCCTAAACCCTAAACCCTGAACCCTAAACCCTCAACCCTAAACGCTAAACCCTAAACCCCAAACCCTCAACCCTCAACCCTTTGCCGCGGCGCCGATGGCAGCCCTGGAGGTGTTGGCGGGCAGCACGGCAGCCACCTTCCAGTTCTAAATCTTTTGGGGGCTTCAGGGGTTAATAAGATTTAGGGTTTTAGGGGTTTCTAAATCTTTAGGTTTTTAGGCAGCTTCAGGGGTTAATAAGATTTTAGGGTTTTAGGGGTTTCTAAATCTTTAGGGTTAATAAGATTTTAGGGTTTTAGGGGTTTCTGAATCTTTAGGGTTTTAGGGGCTTGTAAATGTTTAGGGCTTTAGGGATTTGTAGGGTTTACTTAGGGTTTAAGGGCTTTTTCGAAACCCTATTTTTCACTGTTTTTTTTTTGTTTTTTTCAATTTTTTGGTTTTAGGGTTTTAGGAGGGTTTAGGGTCAAGGGTTTAGTATTAGGGTTTAGGGTTTTAGGGTTTAGGTTTTTTGGGGGTGTAGGGTCTAGGGTTTAGGGTCCAGGGTTGAGAATTAGAGTTGAGGGTGCAAGCATACAGGGTTTCAGGGTTCGGTTTCGGGGTTCAGGGCCTTAGGATCAGGGTATTTGTATCTGAACTGCTTGTGATTTGCAAGGGTTAAGGAATTAGGGATTTGCACTTAGTGTGTTTGCGATTTTGCTAAGCGTTTCAGGGCTTAAGACTATGGTAGTTTGAACTAGGGTCCCTTGTGGGGTCCTTGAGGGTACCGTACTATGCAGGGGACCCAAAAGGGACGTTAATTTGGGAACTACCATACCTGTCTGCAGAGCTTGCGTAGGGTGCTTTAGCATTTGTTCAAGATCCTTGCCTTTTGCTAGGGCTTATAGGGCACGAAGACCTTGCCCATTCCTTCGGGTTGAGGGTTTATAACTTAGAGCCCTAACGCCTAAACCATCAGCAAGCGAAGGGTTGGCTAAGCCACCCCGCAAGCCCGATGTGACATGTCTTGCAGTGAGAGATCTGCCTCATTCGGGTTCAGGGCTTCAAGTGTTAATGTTTGTTTTAGGGCTTCGGGTTACCTTGTTCTGGGGATCTTGAGAATTTTGCGGATCTGCAGGGGTTTAGGTTTTGAGGTTGTTTGAAGGTTTTGGGTTACTGTCTGATGAGGATATTCAGAAGTTTAGGGCTTTCGAGATCTTCAGTGGCCAGTCGCCTGAGAAGCCGGAACGTCGACTTGTCAAGGGCTAAAGAGGGTGTTTATAGGGTTTCTTGGCTTTAGCGGTTTGTAGGGCAAGCTTATGGAGCTTATGCACGGTTTATAGGGTTTGTGGGGGTCTTTAGGGTTTAGGGGTGTGGGTGTAAAGGGCCTGGATTGCCTGCACCCCCGCGAAGGGCTCGGAAGAATGCCCTGAAAGTCGTTCACGCTCGACAAAAACTAGAATCCAAGGAAGTGACATAAAAGCCCTAACCCCTACGCCCTAACTCCGAACCCTAGCTAACCTATTTCTATGAAGGGCCATCATATGGGGTATTGTGGGGGGTCATAGGGCTTTAAGGCTACCCGAGGCAAGCACTAAACCTTATCTCTAAACCCTAAACCCTAAACCCAAAAACCCTAAAAACCCTAAAAACCTAAACCCTAAACCCTAAACCCCATAAACCCTAAACCCCCCCCGTCTCCCCCCAACCACAGGAGCCCGAAGAAACGCTCCCGCCTGCTGCCAGGCTAGCGTCCCAACCGCATCCGGGGCCTCGTCAGGCTCTTGCTGCTTGCTTTATGCTTCGACCGTGTAGACCCTAAATACCGTAAACCCTAAACCCTAAACCCTAGACCCTAAACCCTAAACCCTAAACCCCAAACCTAAATCCTAAACCCTAAACCCTAAACCGCCCAACACAGGTCTCTACCGCCGAGGCGCCGCAAAGCCCTGTTCCGGCGGCCGGTCTCGCAGCACCTCGGCTCTGGGTTATAAGGGTTAGGGTTTAGGGTTTACAGGGTTTAGGGTTTATAGGGTTTATAGGGTTTATAGGGTTTATAGGATTTATAGGGTCTATAGGGTTTGTATGGTTTAGGGTTTGGCCCTATCGTATAGGGGCCTTAACAACTAGAATAGGGTTCAGGGGGGTTATTCTAGTATATGTTTCAGGGGACCATCATCGGGATGCGCTTAGAAATAATTCGACCCCTATATCGTCCGGTTCGGGGTTGTAGGCGTGCTCAGAAAAAAAACAGGGTTCAGGGCGATCAGGGTTTATAAGCCTGCATCTGTTGGGGTTTAGGTCTAGAATTTTGGTCTAATAGACGCTGTTGGTGGAGGGGGGGGGGGGGGTGACTTGTTAAGGTTTTTGGGGATTGTGCGACTGGTGGGGGCGGGCGGTGGAAGATCTGGGGCTTCGGGAACATGGAGCTTGGCTGAAACCCTAAACCCTAAACCCAACCCTAAACCCTAAACCCTAAACCCTAAGGGTGCAGCTCCCTACACCGCTCCCCAGGTAGCTCCCCCCAAACCCTAAACCCCAAACCCCCCGTCCTAACAGACAACAGCTCACACACGCGCAGAAGAAAGGCACCACCCAGGCGTCTCCGTCGCCTGTGGGGAGCAAGTCGAAGTGCTGCTGGCATTGCGCCTCCCAAGGGGAGAGTGGATTCGAAATCTTTGGGGGACAAGGTGAACCCTACAGGGTGTCACTTGGCTTAGGGCTGAACACAAAGAATCCCTGAACCCTGAACCCTAAACATCTCAAAGCACCATCGGCCTGTGTCAGTCGATACTTGGATTGGAGAACAAGAAGCCGCTCCTTCCTTTGCAGGGGGGGTTTTGAGCGATATCTGTGCAGTTGAGGGCTTCGGGCTTAGAGTTTGCGTTTTAGGGCTCACATTGTTCGGGCTTTGGTTTTCTGGGGAGCCCAAAAGAGTTTGTGGATCATATATATATATATAAATGGAATTCATTTCGTCCGACGAGACATAGCATTGGACTCGTAGCAGAGGTCGGTTCGTTTCTTGCCAGTATCTCCCAAAGATATACACTTACCAGCATTTATAAGGAACCATAAATCATTCACCGATAAAAAACAGAAATGTGCCATATATAGATATAGATATATGTATATGTATATATATATGTATATATATATATACACGTATGTATACATATATATATATATGAAACCCCAAGATCTGGTTGTCTCAATACACTATGAACCTCGAACGCTTACAAAAGCCAGTAACCCCGTCGACCGACTTGGCTTGTGGGACAGGCTGCCTGTCGAAAGCCCTGAAACCTGAAACCCCTACACCCTAAATCCCAAACCCTAAACCCTAAACCCTGAACCCTGAACCCTGAACCCTGAAACCCTACACCCTAAATCCCAAACCCGAAACCCTAAGCCCTAGTCTCCAACTAAGCCAAGAGGCCCTCCTGCCTTGCGGAGCTGGGCCTAGCGCATAGGCGCAACGGAGGGAGGGTCGAGGACGGCGCTTTGGGGGCTTCGGAGGTTTAGGTTGTAGGGTTTAGGGCTGAGGGGTGCAGGGTCTAGGGGGTGGGGATCGAGGGTTGCGGGTTCAGGAGGGGCGCAACGGAGGGAGCACTGCCTCGAACCGCGTAGATGCCAGAAATAGCAAGGCGCCCTAAAACCCTGAGACCCCTTAACCCTACACCCGAAACCCTACACCGAAAACCTAAGCTCTACCTAGGACCCTGTTTCCCTACGGTTTAGTAGGAAGTACCCCCCCCCCCCCTATTTAGTAGGCAAAACCCCTTAGAACCGTAGGTAAAAAAGGGTCCCAGGTAAACAATGTCAGGCTTGAGGGCTTCGGGTGCAGCACATGCTCCCGCGCGGATTGGAGAGCTCGCTTGAAGTGCAGGCCTTGAAGATTTTGAGGGTTTAGGGTTTAGGGCTGCAGGGTTTAACTCAGAAGCATGCCAGGCTCCCAAAAGCTTAAGTTGAAATGAGGGCCATGAAAGTGAGGTGGGGCAAACCTATAGACGCAAAAACGCCCAAAGCCCCTACAAAACCCTTAGACGCTTCAGCCGTTTTGAGCCCCAACGCCACATTGGGGAAAAAAACCTACAGCAACCCAATGAGCCCAAACTCCGCCATATCAAATGAACCCCTAAAACCCTCTGAAGCCCTTAAAAGCCTAAACTCTAAACCCTCGGTAAACCCTACACCCTCAACCCGAAACCCCCTCAAACCCCTTAAACAACTCCCCCTTGAACTTGGAACGTACCAGCTGTGGCCTGGTCCAGCAGCACCCCCTAAGACAACCCCCGTAAATAACCGCCCTTCAACCACCCCCTTAAACCCCCTTATATGCCCCTTAAACCCCTAAACCCTAAACCCTGACCACCTAAACCCTAAACCCTAAACCCTAAACCCTAAACCCTAAACCCTAAACCCTAAACCCTAAACCCCTCAAGCCCCAAAACCAACCCGGGGCCTGCACAGCTGCCAGGAGGTCCGGCCGCAAAGCCGCGGAGGCCGCGTGCGAGAGCGCCTGGCAAGGTTTAGGGCTTAGGGCTTAGGGCTTAGGGCTTAGGGCTTAGGGTTTAGGGTTTAGGGTTTAGGGTTTAGGGTTTAGGGTTTAGGGTTTAGAGTTTAGGGTTTAGGGTTTAGGGTTTAGGGGTGAGGGTTTAGGGTTTAGGGTTTTAGGGTGTGCTTAAAAGGGTTTAGGGTTCACACTTTTTGAGGGTTTATGTGGTACCCAGGGTACGGGCGCTCCAAGCCCAGAGCTGTTTTGGGGGCTTACGGTTTAGGGCTTTTGGGCTTTTGGGCTTTTGGGCTTTTTGGGCTTTTTGGCTTTTGGGGTTTAGGGTTTAGGGTTGTCAATTAAGGGTTTTAGGGTTTCAAGGGTTTAAGGGTCGTGGGGTTTTAGGGTTTAAGGGTCTTAGGGTTTGAGGGTTTGAGGGTTTTCGGGCTTCAGATAGGGGTTTTGGGGGTGTCAGGTTTGGGTCTTTCTGAGAGGTAAGGTTTAGGGCTTCACATGGAGTTTGGGGTTGAGGTTTGAGGGGGATTACGTATATAGGTTTCCAGACTTGGGGCTTCTAGTTAACAGGGTTTCTAGGGGATGCGAGTCTATTGATTTTGGGGTGTATGGGGTTAGTTAGGGCTTTTAGGGGTTGAAGGGTCTTGAGTGAAGGTATGAAAGGCGCCCCCGCCCCACGAAACAAACAAGAGCCTTTTAGAGTTTAGGGCTAGGCCTTAAGGGACCCCCATAAAACCCCTAAAAAGCCTACATTCATTAGGACGTAAGGCCTCGCAGCAGTAGGGCCCTGGGTGCCCTAGCCCGAAGACCCACCTGCAACCCCTAAACCCTAAACCCGACAAGCGATTTTGTTTGGTTTAGGGGTAGAAGATCCTCACTGCTTCATATAACCCACAGAATTAATACAAACAAATCTGGCGCCTTAGGCTAGTAGAGTTGAAAGTGCCAATCCCAAGCTTTGGCTTCAGGGTTCAGGGTTCATGGGCTGGTTCAGGGATATGGTTGAGGGTTTCAGGGTTTCATGGGTTGAGGGGTTGAGGGCTGCCCCGTCCTTTCGCGCAGGCAGCGGGACACCTAGCAAGCAAAGCGGCAAGTTCTCAGCCCAAAGGCCAGAGCCTTAGACCACTCACCTTTAGGGTCTAATGGGGTAAGCCTGCTCCCTCAAACGCGATGCCCCAAGCCCTCAACTTTCAACTTGAAAGAGCCCTAAAGCCCATAAGGCCTCATCCCTAAGCCCTATAGGGTAGAACAGTGATTTCGGGTCACCAAAGGGCACCATAAAACCACAGTAAACCTATAAGCCCTCAACCCTGCAATACCTTCCCACAGTTTAAAGGAATTGGCTTGCTACCTCCTTGTTGAAACTCAGAACCCACCCCAGTGAAAAAAAAAAACAAAGGCAAGATGAGCCTGCATCCCCCCGGACTTCTTAGCATCTATATCTTGTAGTGATGGGGTTCAGTTCCCCATAGCGGGAGCATTTCGGGCTTGTCGGGGTCTTCGCCAATGATTGGCCAGAACTCCAATTCCTAAACCCTATAAACCCTAAACCCCTAAACTCCTAAACTCTATTGTCACTTGTCAGGGCAGGGCTAGGGTGGGGATAAGCTCAGGAGCCTAATCCCTATAGAACCTGTGTGAACCTTGAGGACCAAATGAACCCTAAAAGCGTATATGGCTCATATACCTTAAGAGGAAGTATAGTAGTATAGGGTATATGACCCCAATTTGCGGGTTCATGTGGTTTCCTAAACCCTAAACCCTAAACCCTAAACCCTAAACCTTAAACCCTAAAACCTATTATAAACCCTAAACCCTATACCCTAAACCCTAATCCCTAAACCCCAAACCCTGAACCCTTCCCCCTCCCACCCCCAACTCCCAACCCCCGCCATTTTGCCGCCTTCCGATGCCGCGGCGCGCCCAGCGGCGCTGATGGCGGCGGCAGCTGCCGCAACCGCGGTAAAGTGGGTCCTCGAAGCTTGTTTACCCTCTAAGGGGCCATGTACCTAAATAGGGTTGAGGGTTTAGGGTTTAGGGTTTAGGGCTATGGTTATCCCTCAGGGTCCATGTACCTAAAAAGGGAATACTTGGGCCTTAACGTACTTCCTTTTCTAGGGACTTTGGGGCCCAAGTATACAATCATGAGGTACATGGACAGTTCGGGCACCCTTCAAACCCTCTGAAAAATATTCCTCAAGATGGTCCTCTATGAGGGAAAATAGAACATATACCAAGGGCCTACCCAATTAGGGCTTATTGTGGTTATTCCGGCTTCTGGGTTTTTCCAGGGGATTTGGGCTAATGAGGCTCCCAGGGTTTCAGGGCTCATGTTCTAGGATGGCGGGTCTTACAGGGAGATGCTCCCCCATAGCCATAAGCATGGGGATCCGAGCCCATGAGGTGACGTAGCACTGAGTTCAGAGCACCGTGCTGCATGCATCTGCTGTAGCGATGTAAGCCCTTGCACTCTCTGCCCTTAGCCTCATCTTCCTAGCAGTCGAAGGCCTGAAGAACTATGTGATTTTCTGCCCAACCCGGGTCCAAAAACCCGACGCAATTCTGTTACCTCAATACCAAACATCGTGAACCGGTCAGAACGTCCGGTACTCGACCCTTTGTTCAGAGCAGGCGGCGTGGCGGGTCTGTCGTCCTTGGACAGCATGCATATAGGCGTGTCACAGCAAGTGCAGTTGTATAGTGGCTGAGGAACCTTGGGCGCAGACTACTAATTGCAAGCTCCGCCCTCCTTTGCCTCAGGGCTTGCCCGTTTGAAGTTGGGTTGGGGAGGGGATAGGTTGGGGCGTGCGGGTGACAAGCGTCCATTCCTAGTTTAAAACGTGCCTAAGGCACTGGCCCATGTTCGTTTCTACCCCTTCGTACACAGTCTAGGACACAAAGATGCTTGATGTTTCCGGAACAATGGCGTTGTCACAAGCGCCCAATGCCAAATTCAAACTTAAAAAAAAACACTGTTTGCTAGGTTGGAGTTTGAGGCTTTTAAAAAACATATTCGTATACACATATACATATATATAGGGTCTCTAAACCCTAAACTACCCTAAACCCTAAACCCATAAAGACCCACAGAAAGGAAGACATGAATATCCCGAAAACCCAACCTAGTTTACACATACTAGTCATGCTTCAGTGCTTCGCTACTCAACAGCGTTTTTTGAGGTTTCTTGAACCAAGGTTTAGGGTTTAGGGTTTCGGGTTTAGGCGAGCGCAGTCTCAAAAGGTCCAGCTCCTTACTGCTGGTTAGCAGGGAATGAGGGAATTATGGGCCCATATATTTATATATTATAAACGACTTGAAGGGGTTATATAGCGTACCTCATTCCCCCATTCCCTACTAACCAACAGTACGGCTCTAAGTCCCAAGTGTGCCATCCGAACGTGGAAAGCAAAGTCGTTTTAGGGGTGCTGAACACAAGCAGGTTAACAACGCCGCCCACGTGGTGGCTGACAAAAGGTGCATGAACACAAGGGAGCTAAAGCGGCGCGACCCAGTAGTTACTAGTTTGGTGTTTGGGGTTGATGTTGGTTTGTGTAGATTGAGGTATCCACATGCCTTTTCGTCGCAACAGCCGACATGCTATGTTCGCGAACTGCTGGCACTTGAGACAACACCCGTCCGTACATCCACATTCCGCGTTGAGCTTTGGTAACCCTAAACCCTAGGGTTTAACCCTAAACCCTAAACCCTCACCCGAAACCCTAAACCCCAAGAACCTCGTCCTGAACCCTCACATCCTAGAAGAGATCTGCATGCCCACCTGCCTGCAGGGCTGGCAGCGAGACGCCAGGCTGGAGCCAAATTCCTCAGTGGTTTGGGAAGTTAATCACAAGACAAACTCCCAACTTCCCTTTATAGGGTTTAGGGTTTAGGGTTTAGAGTTTTGGGTTTAGGGTTTAGGCTGTAGGGTTGAGGGCTCAGGGTTTGCTAGCGGAAAGTCTCACATGGTATTCCAGATGCAGTACCGTAAACACACCTTAAGAAGTTCTACTATTGAGGAGGTTTCCCTGAACTTGCACTCATTGTGTTTGAGCAAGAATCTGCATGCCGCTGGATGCTCGCAGATCAGCTCGGCCTCCACTACTTCAGCAAGTCACATGCGCTGAAAATCAACGGTTTGGGGGAAGGTCGTGAGTTTGCGGTCTCGAAGTTCCAAAGGAACTCTCTCCTGCTTCTTGCCCGCTGCAAGAAGCAAAGCTACAGCCTGGGTTGCAAAGCGTGTCTGGCACACCGCCACAAGACCGAAAGCCTCGCAGACCAATGACTTGAGCTCTCCACACGATGACAGGCCAGCCAAGTCGAATGACTTCCTCTTCCCAGACACCAGCGCGACAGCGAGGCCCTCTTTCAGAAGCTCTCACTCCCTGAATAGGGGCTACCGGATGAATCCGGGTTACTCTTATTGGGGGGCGTTGCGGGGGGGGGGGGGGGGGGGGGGTACCCCTCTTTGGGAAATGCTCATGTTCCTCAGCCCTACAAGGCCAACACAAAGCCCTAAACCCCCAGCCCTAAACCTTGCAACCTGACCCCTGACCCTGAAGCCCTGCTACCCTGAACTGCACCCCCGAAACCAAAACCTTACAACCCTAGCACCCTAAAACTGCCCCAAATCCTAAACGTTCAAACCCTAAACCCCAAAACCCTGCTACCCCAAACTTCTTCAAACCCTAAAACACTAAAGCTGCTGGCCTCACGGCCCCAAGACCCTTGAGCCTTCTAATGTTTGTAGGGTTCAGGGTGTAGGGTTGGTTCAAGGTTCAGGGGTTAGGGTAGGGTTTAGGGTCTAGTGTCAGGCCAACAAGACCTGAACTGCACAGAGCAAGCAGCCCGAAAACCGTTTAGAACAACAAGAGAAAAAGCACAAACCCATAAAGCCCTTAAAGCCCTGTTGAAACCCCAAAGCCCTTAAAAACACAAATGATAATATAATACCCCGAGGTTCCCCGAAGGGTCCCTGCACCTCATTATTCTATACTTGGGCCCCAAAGTGCCTATTTTGGAGGTACTTCAAGGCCCAAGTATTCCCTCTTGAGCTTGAGGGTACCGGGACCCTTAGGGCAAAGGGTGCTTAAAAGGGCTTTGGGTTCAAGGTTTAGGAATTTTGTTTGGGCGGGAGTCCCAGTGTGTACTAAGGGGAATCTCGAGTCGCTCCCTGTGTCTTATAAGCCCTAAACCCTCAACCCTAAGCCCTGTAGGGTTTAGGGTTTAGCGTTTAGGGTTTAGGGTTTAGGGTTTAGGGTTTAGGGTTTAGGGTCCCTAAACCCTCAACCCTAAACCCTAAACCCTAAACCCTTAGCCCCCAAATCAGTGCCTCTATAGAGCCCCACAAGAGTCCCCCCAAAAAAATAGTGCCAGGCGTCGAGGTTCCGGCTCCGGAGAGACCTGCTTTCGAAGTGTTTCCAGGGTTTCGGGTTCAGGGTTCAGGTTCAGGGTTTAGGGTTCAGGGTTTGGGGTTTAGGGTTTCGGATTGAGTATCCGGTTTGAAAGTTCGGGCTTTTGAGGGGCTTTTCGGGTTGAGGGTTGGGGTTTGCGGTTTAGGGTTTAGGGTTTGGGGTTTAGGTCTAAGGGTTTGGGGCTTGGGGTTGGGGTTTGATTAGATCCCAGAGTTGCCCTAGGCATCAAAGGGTACCCTTCTCTTCTAGTTTGAAAGGGGGTAAGGCGGGTAGAGGAGCCTAAGCCCTAAACCCTAAACCCTAAACCCTAAACCCTAAACCCTAAACCCTAAACCCTATAAAGCCTAAACCCTAAACCCTAAGCCCTAAACGTGAACAAGGATCTTTTGGAAGCCAAAGATCTGGAGACCAACTGAAGCCGAAAATTGCGGGGGAGGAGGGGGGTTTAGGGTTTAGGGTTTAGGGTTTAGGGTTTAGGGTTTAGGGTTTAGGGGGGGGGGGGGGGGGGGGGGATGTCATTATCCTCTACTACTTTAAACACCATTTCGAATACATGAGCCATAAACCCCTTTTTAGGGTTCATTTGGCCCCCGAGGAGTATGTAGGTTGTAGAATATAATTTAGGATAACACAACTTGGGGCACTAAAAACAGGCTTGGGCTTTGGGCTTTAGGGCATTGTGGAGGGCTGAAGTGCAGCAAACGTGTCCCGTATAAATATGCGATGGCCCGGGGCAGGAGCTTCCTTTGAGGGTCAGCCCCACAACCGCCCAACCTCAAACCATGAACCCTAAAAAGCCTAAACCCTAAAACCCTAAAACACTAAAACCCTAAATCCCGAAAACCCGCAAAGCCCGGTTATTCGTAGGCTCATGTTTCATTCGACAAATTCGTTCTTGACCCCGGCCGCAAAAAACAGAGCATGAGCCCTTATTATGTATAGTGTATATCAAGGCTATATATCAAGGGACCCAAATTAAGGGCCCATACTTCGGATCCCCGAAAAACAGGAACTAGCATGGCCAGTCCTAAAATTGGGGCCATGTGCCCTGTACTACAAAAACTCCTCTTGAACCAGAATCCCTTTAAGCCCCCCTCCCCTCCCCTCCCCTCCCCTCCACGCCCCCCCGTAGACAATAAACCCTCAAAGCCCTAAACCCTATATTAAACCCTAGAACCGGAAACTCCTCATGGCCAGTCTTGGGCCGGCGCTTGGAAGATCTGGGGCCGCTCCAAGAGGACCTTTCGAAGGCTCGAGAGGCGAAACAAACTCGTTTGGCGTTTTTAGGGTTTAGGGTTTAGGGTTAGAGGGTTAGAGGGTTAGAGGGTTTAGGTTGAGGGTTTTGAAGGGCTTTAGAGGGATTAGAGAGGGTGTCAGGTTTGAGGTTCAGGGTTTTGAGAGGCTTAGGGTTTAGGGTTTTGAGGGGAGGGTTTTTTTCAGGGTTTAGAGGGATGTAGGGTTTAGGGTTGAGGTTTTACAGGGTTCAGGGTTTGGGGCTTGGGGTTTTGTGTTTTTGGAGATTAGGTTTGAGGGTTTCGAGTTTAGGGGTTAGGGCTTTGGATTCGGGTTTCAGGGTTTGGGGAGTCGTGCGGTTGAGAGTGGCTTCGCTGGACTGGCGTGTGTAAAGAGCTCTGGGCATCAAATGGTTAGGGCTTAGGGCCTATACGGCTCAACCATGGAAACAGGGACTCGCACCTGGCTGCGAATGTTTATCGCAAAACGCCTAAAGCCTAAACAATAAACTCTTCAACCCATAACCCTTAGACCCTTAAACCCTTAAATCTTCGGGAGCCCCCAAGTATGCAAAAGAAAATCCAAAACCCAAAAACATGGATCATGATGTTGCATTTGGGGGGGGGGGGGGGGGGCTTAGGCAAGTGGCAACCATGTTCTGATAAAAGGCACCTTTTTTGGGTTTGCTGACTTAGAAGAGGGACCCTGAAAAAAAAAAAGGGGCTGCCAGGGCTTCAGGTTGGCTGCTTTGTGCTTGAGAGGCGTTAGGGTTGAGATTTTAAAGGGCTGATGGGGTTTTATAGGTTTGAAGAGCTCCAACACCTGAGGACAATTTTTTACCCAGATTCTTGGGCTTGAAGGAAAGGGGTGTGGGAGTAAGGGTCTAGAAGCTATAGACCCCAAACTCTTCGGGTAGTTTACATGGGTCCTTAATATGGGCCCTCCAAAAGGGTATCCCTTATATACCCTATACAAATTCAGGGACCATTCATCAGAACTCTGTAAGGGAGGCCAGGGACCATGTTCAGGGCCCATGAAGCTACCCCCTAAACCCTAGCAACACAAGGGCACCCTTTTTTGATTTGAATAGGGTGGGTCTCGGGCCTGCAGCCTGCACCGCACATTGTCCCGACTTTCGGGACAGGAACCCTAAGCCCTGATGAAAACCCCTAAACATCCTAATCCCTGAACACCAAACCCTGCAGTAAATAACAAACCCTAAACCCTACACTTTATAGGCACGAAAACCTTTATAAACCCTGAACGGCAGGGGGGGGGTCGAGTAAACATCACGTTCCCTGTCGGGTGCGCATCGTCCTGGGCTTTTCTAAGGAAAGTTCCATGGTCCCTGAATGGTCCCTTGCCTGCTTTAAAGGGTTCTGAAGTGTGGGCCCTTAATTTCTATACAAGGAGTACGTACCTTTTTACGGGCCCATATGAAGGGGGCCACGTAGCTATCCTTCGAGCTTTGACTTGTTGACCCTGCGATACCCTAGCCGGGGGTAGGGTTCAGGGTTTAGGTTTTAGGGTTTAGGGTTTAGGGTTTAGGGCTTAGGGCTCAGGGTTCAGGGTTTACGGCTTAGGGTTGAGGCTTTAGGGTTTAGGGTCTAGGGTTTAGGGTGTTGGGGCTTCCCGGGGCCTGCCACATCTGAGTCGCGGGACCCACGGCCCGCGCCCGCTGTAGGGCCGTCCACTGGCACTGGACTGCCGGGTGGGCAGCCACCTGCTATTTTGGGTCATCTAGGGTTTAGGGTTTAGGGTTTAGGGTTTGGGGTTTAGGGTTTGGGGTTTGGGGTTTGGGGTTTAGGGTTTATAGGGCTCATGGTGACGAACTGGGCGTTTTATTTGGTATCTCTAAAAAGGGCACCCAAAGTAATACACCCGCCAATATGTACAAAGAACCCTAAATATATGCTCACCGAAAGCAATCATAAACACAAACACGCTACCTAGGGGGGGGGGGGGGGGGGTGCGCCGATCGACCTGATGTGTCCTCTGTGGTTTAGGGTTTAGGGTTTAGGGTTTAGGGTTTAGGGTTTAGGGTTGGGCAAACCATTCCCCAAACCCCAAACCCTTTTCGCCGGCCTTCCTCAGCAGCATTGGCTGAGAGTGGCGCTCAAGGCAGGTCGCGACAGCTTTGCAGAGCGAGCTGAACCTCGTTTAGGGTTTAGGGTTTCGAGTTGAGGGTTGAGAGTTTAAGGTCTTAGGGTCTTAAGGCTTCAGGCTTGAGGCTTGGGGTTAAGGGTTGCAGGGTTTAGGGTGCGGGTCATGGGGTAAAGGGCTGCAGCGTTTAGGGTTGCAGGATTTAGGGTTGCAAGGTTTAGGGTTTCGGGTTTAGGGCTCAGGGGTGTGGAGAGTGGGTCTTGAGGATATTCATGGGCTTTAGGTTTGGGTTCAAAGCTCAGGGTTTAGGGGGCAAAGGTTCACCTCGGGGACCAGGTGCCCCCGAAGGGTTTATGGCTCATATGTCTTGAAATCGGCACTACCGTAGCATAGGGTGCATGACCCTCTAAACCCTAAACCCTATAAACCCTAAACCCTAAACCCTAAACCCTAAACCCTAAACCTTAAACCTTAAACCTAACCCAGTACGATCGATTTTTAGGCTTCATTTCGTGCCCAAAGGCACAGAGTTTAGGATCCCTAGGGCTGAGGGTTTAGGGTTTAGGGTTTAGGGCTAGGGTCTGGGGTCAAGGCTTTGGGAAAAATTGGGCCCTTGGGTTTCGGGCCCTGTTACAGGGGGCCAATGCCAAGCCTCATGGAGTTGCCATGTCTGGGGCTTCAGTAGGGTTTAGGGTTTAGGGGTTTAGGGGTTTAGGGCTTAGGGTTTCGGGATTAGGGCTTAGGGTTTAATTAGGGGTTTAGGGTTTAGGGTTTAGGGTTAGGGCTGAGAGGTTCACGATGACCTGGGGGTCCCATGCCGAGATGCACATCGCCGCCGTTTCTGGCCGCGTGCTGCAGAGCTGCTGGATCCGGCGGTTCGGGCTCCTCATCCTCCTGGACTTAGGGGAAGCTTTTTGTACCCCTTAGGGTCCATGTACCTAAGGGTAGGGTTTAGGGTTTAGGGTTTACTGTAGGGTTTAGGGTTTGGGGTTTAGGGTTTAGGGTTTAGGGTTTAGGGTTTAGGGTTTAGGGCTTGCCCTAAAGGGTCCATGTACCTGAATTTCAAATACGTGGGCGTACAATAATAAGGTACATGGACCTTTAGAGTACTGGCGTTTAAAGCTCCAAGGTTTGCTTCGAGTTCACAGGCGTTTATCAGCACACACACACACACAAGCCCGACAACCCCGACCCTGCAAAACTCAAACTGTCATGGTACCTGCATCCAACTGATGGCTAGAGAGTTTTAAGCCGGCTTCTGAACAAAAAAATAAACAGGAAAAAAGTTGCCTCCACGCAGAATGCTCGCTGCACCGCGCTGGGCAGAGGCGTGGCCAATCGCATGGCGAAGACTTCCAGGCCATGAAGGGTCTTTTTCTTAGTAGCCCAGGAGCTATATATTACAATAAGGGTGCCCTTTTTTGGGGTTGGTTGCTTTTCTAACCATTTTTACAATAAGGGTGCCCTTTTTTGGGGCTTGGTTACTTTTTAAACCATATTACAATAAGGTGGAACCTTGGACTCAAAAAAGGGGAAACCGGTACCACCGATCTACGAAGTTTTTGACTTCCTGATCTTCGAACCTATGCCAGCTCAGGGCTTAGGGCGTAAAGGGCTTCGGGTTTCACGCGTTGAGGGGTTGAGTGGCTATGATGCTCATGGATT
>CAJNDS010002579.1:419530-442030 GCA_905221605.1 Symbiodinium natans | reverse complement strand
TAAACCCTAAACCCTGAACCCTAAACCCTAAGCCCTAGACCCTGTCTTGGGGTTCAAGGGTTCTTCAAACCTTCAAAACAGGAGGTTTTCCAGTTTAGGCGGCTTACAATAAGATTCCCAAACCCTAAACCCCAAAAAAACACCTAACCCTAAACTCTAAACCCTCAACAACCCGCACCCTGGCATGGGGCCTTAAGTTCGGCGACAAACATCTGTAGGTGAACACAGGGTAACGGGCGACAGCGGTCTAGGGTTCTCAAGGTTTAGGGCTTATAGGGCTTCAAGCCCACCACTCCATAATCCCAAAGACATACAAAAGCAAGGACTCATGGGCTTCTCGGTTTCGGGATGTTTGGGTTTAGGCGGTTGGGGGTACCCTAAACCCAAACCCCAAACCCTAAACCTTTTGAGGGTCTAGGACCCTGAGCTGCCGGCCAACAAGGGGAGCAAGTCCAACGGGCCGTAGAGCAGCAGGCACTGAACCTAAGGTTCAGGAGCTGAGGCTTCTAGGGGCCTAAACCCTGAACCCTACGCTCTTAGGCTTGAACAGTTAAGGTGGTAGGGGCTTGGGAACTAAGGGGTGTCGAGGGCTTCAGGGACTAAACTTGGGATTCTGTTCAGGCCTTAGAAGGCGTGCCTTTGTGGCTTCGGGGCTGCTGGTCTCAGATCTAGCAAGCTTTGAGGCTTACAAAGGCTAGGTTGTCGCGCAGGCTTGCAGCCGGGCATGGTGCAAAAGTGCCGGGCATGGTGCAAAAGTGGGCTTGAAGCCAAAAAGCTTACAAAAACCCCAAACCCTAAATTTGCAAGCCACAAGCCGTTCTTAAACCCCTGTTCATCATGACGGAAGGTTGGCCTCCGCAGGTTTCTAAGGAAAAAAACCCTGGGCCTCTTATAGCGCCTACCCTAAGCTTTCAGGCTTGGTGTTCTCACCCGCCTCAACGTAGGTTGCCCAGTTCTGCGCGACTTGCCTTCTGAGAGGCCGTTGGGTATGCCATAACCGAACACAAATCAGGAAGCGCTTCGGCCGATCAGCCCCCCACCGCACGGAGTTGCCCAACCATCAGCGCAGAACAGGCGGTGTCACAGAGGCCCTTCGCTCACGAAGAACAGGCCTCTGAGTAAACACCATTGCTGCAAGATGCTGCAAGACCAAAAGCTCCCATCCCAACACCCTACGAGCCCAATCCCCCCCCCCCCCAAAAAAAAAAAAAAAACACAAACATGCCCTAGCCCCTAATCCGCTACAAACACGAAGCCCTGAACCCTTAAAATCCCTGAGCCCTAAAACCCCAAAATCCTCAAACCCCACAAAAGGCGCAACACCCCAAACCCCAAAACCCTTAAGCCCTAAGCCCTCAATGCCCCTTAAGCCTTACCTCAAAGCTCCTACGTAGTACCTTTTAGGTAGGCTACGATAACTCCCTTATAACTAAACCAGAAAGGAACTACATTAGGAGCATTCAAGAACATCTTAATCGTTAATTAAGGCCTGGGATGTTCCCCCCCCTATGCTAATAGTCCTTACTAGGTATTTTTGTGGGGGGTGCTATAGTCCCTATAGAAGGACTGTTAGTATGAGGGGGGACATCCCTAAACCCTAAACACCAAACCCCAAGGCCCTAAGCCTGAAGAAAGGGGTCTAAGGCTCCTGCGGCGCCATCGGCGAGATGTCGCCACTTTCTCTGCTCAGGCCTCGCGGGCGCTGCGCGGGTCGCATGAGCTTTCTGTGGGTTATAAGGTTTACGGGTTGAAGTGCTAGGGGCTTTGAGGCTTTGGGAGTTCAGATTTGGGGCTTCACGTTTGGGGGCTTTTGGCTCACTAGGCGATTGAAGGTGTAGGGGGGGGGGGGGCTTTAGGGTCTCGGGGAAGTAGGGTTTGGGGAAGTAGGGTCTCTGGTCTTGAATCAGCGGCTGGGGCCTTTGTGGATTCGGGGCAGCTGGTCTTACCCAAAGGTTCCTACGTAAGTACCTTTTTGGGGTAGCATACGAAAATTCCCTACATATAACTAACCCAAAAAGGAACTACATTGGAGCCTTTGGGTAGATCTCCTTGGGCTTTAGGGCTTAGAGAGGCTAGGTTTCTCGTGCAGGCTTGCTGCCGGGCATGGTGCGAAGGTGGGCTTGGGACTAACAGCTTACCCTAAACCCTAAACCCTAAACCCTAAATTCAACAACCTTAAACCCTAAACCCTAAACCTTAAATTCAAAATCCGAAGCCCCGATTCAGGGTGGGGGGCCTTCACACCGGAGTTTTCTAGGGGAAAAAGCTTAGGGGGTTTATGGCCACGTAATTAGCGACAGGGGCACAAGACCCAAAACATGAAACCCTTTATGTAGGCCTTATCTACTTGTCCTACACCCCTTACACACTTCTTACGTACTCCTGTCCGAATTGCTGTTTCTATACCTCTTGCACCAAAGCCCTAAACCACAAACCCTCAGCCCTAACTTTTCATGCAAGTCTTTTACCGGGCCCCTTTAGCTAGTTCAAGGTTGGGATAGTATTAAAAATGTAGATGTATATTCCTTATTGGGTTTTAGTACCCTTCAAAATGTAAAATGTTACCTTCCTTATTGGGTTTTCGTACCCTTAAAATGTAAAATGTTACCCAACTATGACAAATTAGGGAAGCTTCCGCTCCAGGGCACTGGAGCTGGAGATTGCTGGCAGGGAGGCCGCTCCTGCTGAGAGATTGTGGGTTTTGGGTTTAGAGGGTAGAGGGTTTTGGGTTTAGGGTTTAGGGTTTAGGCTTTAGGGGTTAGGGTTTAGGGTTTAGGGTTTAGGTGTGTAGGGTTTAGGGGTTCAGGGCTTAGTAGGGATTTTTTGGGTTTGGGGGCGGAGAGCTTGCAGGTTTAGGAATTGTAGCTGACTTCAGGTTACAAAGTGCTTCATCAAGGCTTAGGTCGGGATTAGGAGGGACTGGTTTAGAGGGTTTAGTGGGCTTAGTGGGTGTAGAGATGTTTTAGGAGACTTCAGTCGCCAGCAGGAAAGGCAATTTGACCCATGATGTTTCGCCAATTCACTTCTTTGACACACACGCGCACACACACCTCGGTGGCAATCTCCTGGAAATAGGCTTGCAAGTGATTGAATAGCTCCTGCCAAGACGTGGCTTGCATCATGTCTTGTCCTGGTTGGCCAATCCTGATTTCGACCCTCGCACCTGGGAGGCATCTAATCGTCTGCCAGACATGCCCACACCATCGAGAACTCTCCAATCAGCTTTGTCCAGCAAGGCCAGATCATGCACAATAGCCTGCGCCTGCCACCTTCGCAAATGGCTCCATGTACCGCTTCAGAGTGCACTGTGTGGGTGGCTGCATGTCTGGCGTGCCCAGTGCTTTACGCGGTGCATAAAGGGGCCTGGCTATATGGTGGCATACTGTGTTGGATGCGCTGCCGCTGCCGCAGCTCCTCGTTTAACATGGCATTCACCGGCTCTAGTTCCCATGGCATACGTTGGTAGGGCGGCAGGCCGCGTGAACACAGAGAGTCCACGCAAATGCCCACGTGGACCGAAACGTGTTCGGCGAAATGCCGACTGCACGCATCTCGTGGCGAACGGCGGCCAAGACGTACTGCCCAGAAAAACTTCTTGGGCCGGTCGTAGGCTGCGTGGCAGAGGAACCTCACACGCAGCTTGCACTGAAACTTGGCCGGATCTTCTGGAGATTCGTACACCGCCTGTTGGCATCTTTCAGACATTGCAGGGCCACGGGCATTGACCGTTGGCACTGTGACCATGCACTCTAAAGATTCTGGAGTCCTGTCCATGGGTAAAATTCCAATTCGAGTTTTTTCTTCGGCTGCGAGGTTCCCTCTAACGTAGAGGCTCTACGTGCAAAGCTGCTACAGCTGGCTCCGTGTGGCCGAGGAACGAACTCGATGAGGTCGGTGTTCAAGGTCACGAAGATCGTGTCGCCATTTGAATCTCCGCTAGACAGCGCGGCGGCGCGGTGTTGGCGGGCAGGCCAGGCCTTTGCCTCCCACACCTGGATGTCTCCCGGCGGCACTACCGGGCTGCGCCGCACAGCAACCCTGCCCAGGGACGCTGACACCATTCTCGAACACATGACACTACCTGTCCTCCGAAGGAAAACCTGCTTTGAGCTAGTTCCTCTAGACACTTGCCCCGCGCTGCCAGATAAACTGTAGGAGGAGATGTGCTCATGGCGAGTCCATGGCATCACTCCCAAATCCAGCCTCTTGGAACTCCAGGCCACTCTGCTTCTGGCTGCTTCCATACCTGGATATGAATATCTTGCATTGCGTCAAGTCAAGAGCCAAGTTGAGCGCAGCAGCCAACTGCTCAGAATCAACATACCTTTCTGATCTGCAGAATCTTCCAACATCATCAAGATACTGTTCTGGTGGAGAAGCTCTGCCTATAACATTGATTTCTCACACGTCTCACGATAGCTTTGCACCAAATATCTTCAACCAAGAAAGTGTGAATAGGAATAAGAAAATGTGTAGAAGATGCAAGGTCTTGTTGATTTGTAGGTTTTCTGCGTAGTTCTATTAAGTCTCTGTTATGGCATGTATTCTGGCAGCCTCAAACCTTGGCAAAACGGACGAATTACCGAGTGACGAAAATGTGAGCACAGGCGTTGGATCGCGGCCTGCACTTGGCTGTGCGCTACTTTTTCTTTTCTGTTTCGCCCCGGTATTTACAGCGGTTCATATTCTCTAGCGCACTTCGGACTCTATTTCAAACTTTTGCTTCTTGAATGGGCTTCCTCGTTGCACTGTCTGTGTCCGTTTCCCTGGTTATTTTGCACGATTTGCAAACTTATTTTGGCTTCTTGAAAGCGCATTTTTTGCTTGCGGGCATTTTGCGTGGTTTTTGAGATTTTGACTATGTTTTTACGGGTTCTGCATCGCCTTTTCGTTGCTTTGTCCTTGAGGTTTTTGTGATTCACGTCTCGGCTTGCTTTAGGGTTTAGGGGTTTAGGGGTTTAGGGGTTTAGGGGTTTAGGGGTTTAGGGGTTTAGGGGTTTAGGGGTTTAGGGGTTTAGGGTTTAGGGTTTAGGGTTTAGGGTTTAGGGTTGGAGTCTTACGGTTTGGGGTTCAGGGTTTAAGGGCTTTGGCATGGCTTTGTTGAGCCCAGAGCCTATACACTCAAACCTCAGACCCTAAACCTCAAAACCTACATGCTACACCCTGAACCCGAACCCGAAGCCTAAACCCTAAACCCTAAACCCTAAACCCTAAACCCTAAACCCTAAACCCTAAACCCTAAACCCTAAACCCTAAGCCTCTACATTACTTCGGGCCTAGGGTTTGCAAGCGGCCTGCTGTTGATGCTCTCCATGCGGAAGAGGGCGCGGTAGACGCTGAAGGAATCTTCCCCTCGAGATTGTTCCAGTTAGAGGGTTCTTAAGGGAGGGGGGTTCATGGGGGGTACCTAGCCAGCCCTAGGGAAGCTTAGGGAGCCCGAGGGAGTACTGGGGGTTGTTAGGAAGTCTTGGGTTACATACCCCCTTGAACCCCCCTCCCTGAAGAGCCCTATAATCCAGAAAGAACCCCAAGCCCTCTTCAACTAAGGGAACACTAAACCCTTGACCTTACCCTTTCTACACCCCAGCCAGTCTGACTCCTGCCCGAAACAAGGCCTAATGACATGAGCAAGAGACGAGATTGGCATATCCGGGCATAGGGGTCAGGGTTTAGGTTATAGGTCGTTACTGGACAGTCTAGTAAGGGATCCCACATAACCTGTAATGCAGGAAACCTAGCGACAAGGGTAACTTGAAAAGGGCCATGATATGGAAACAAGAACTCTCCTCCTTCCTGTGGGGGTCCTAAGTTCTTAAGTTGGGTTTGGGGATTGGGGGCTCAGGGTTTCGGGTGTATGGCTTGGGGTTTTGGTCAGAGCCACCCTTACCCTTTACAAGAGATGGTTGGAACGGCAACTCTACACAACGCACGCGAGTTTTTGACACGACATCTCTTGTAGCAGCGCCATGTAGGGTTCTAGAATATTGCGACTGTGTACAGCGATGTCCTGCCCGACACAGGACCCAAACCCAAAACCCCACCATTGCAAGTATTTGGGGCTAGCATGTCTACCCACATCTTGCATTTTCAAAGCAAAAGGCAAACTTTAAACCATACAGGGAATACGATGGCAGTGCCCTAAACCCTAAACCCTAAACCCAAAACCCTAAACCCTGACACCTAGACGCTAAACCCTAAACCCGAAACCCTAGCCCTAAACCCTAAACCCTAGCCCTAAACCCTTATCAACCCTAGCAGAGGAAAACCTAAAAAAGCGTGCGATGCCATCTGGGCGAGGCCCAAACGAGCTGCATCGAAGACCAACTGCACCTCACTCTCTTTCAGCCCAAAGCTAGAGCTGCTGGGTTGTTTAGGGGGGGGGGTTCGGGTTTAGAGGTAGGGTTTAGGGTTTAGGGTTGGGGGTTTAGGGTTTGGGGTTTAGGGTTTGGGGTTTGGGGTTTAGGGCTGGGCCCTACCTTGGACCCACAAGAACCTCCAGATTCAGAGCCCGAGAGGTTGGGAGGCTTTGGCATTTTGAGTGTTCAGGGCCCTGTAAAAAAATAGGTTTCTATGGGTTCGTTAATACAAAGGCTAGCGCCCAGAGAACTTTACAAGTTCTTCCAACTCAACCTCAGTATTGTGATGGGATGGGGCCTTCGGGTTTTGGGGTATTCGGTGCCCTTAAACTACACGACGGTCCAAGGGTTCAGGGCTTTGAACTAGAAGAACTTCAGGGTTTAGGGTATTCGGTGCCCTTAAACTACACACTAAACCCTAAACCCAAGCCCAGAAGAAAAACGAACAACACCACGGAGCCACAAGACACCAAAACACCCCGCCTAAAACCCCCTGAATACACCAAAGCCATTAAGACCTTTTAACTATCTAAACCAATAATTACCCCTCCCCAACCCCCATCCACCAAGTCCCGAAACGAGTCGTTAAACCCCGGTCCCTTCAGCCTAAACCCACGGAAAACTCCATAATTCGGGTGGCCTAGAGTTTTCGGTATCTTCGCCGGGTTGGTGTCTTCTTCTGCCGCTTGCAGACCTTCTACCACCCAGATCTTCCAAAACCCCTTAGTTAAGGAATATACCTTAATTCATAGTAAGGATCCTTAGTATACAATTTATGGTATGTTCCTTCATCAAGGGGTTTTGGAAGATCTGGGCACTTGCATCTCATCTCGTTGGACGCCGTGGCGTCGGCGTGCCGCGATCCGGCCAGCCCTTATGACTTAGCGACGTGGTCGGCGCCCTCTAAACCCTAAGCCCTCAACCCTAGACCCCAAGCCCTGATCCCAAAAACGCGCCTCTTTGCGGAGAGCACTATGGCGGGCATAAACCCATATCCACCCCCCCCCCCCCCCCCCCCCCCCCCCCCCCCCCAAAAAAAAAAAAAAAAACACTTCATCCCATAAACCCAATACATCCCTAAATCCCTAAATCCGCTAAACCCTAAACCCTAAACCCAACATCCCGCCCTAGAAACTGAGTTCATAGCCCCTGCATGGCAAAGGGAGGACCCCCAGGTGAGGAGCATCATGGACAAGAGGCAGGCCTGGGGCTTGAGGGAGCTTAAGGGTGAGGGGTCTTGGGAAGTAGGGTTTAGGGTTTAGGGTTTAGGGTTTAGGGTTTAGGGTTTAGGGTTTAGGGTTTAGGGTTTAGGGTTTAGGGTTTGGGAACTACGGGTGAGGGTTTTGGGAATTAAGGGGGGGGAGGGGGCTTGGGTTGCTTTGGGGGGTTTTGGGTGTTTCGGGAGTTTTTGAGGGGTCTGGGCTTTTAGGGGGGTTTGGGTTCTTAGAGGTCTTTCGGGTTTAAGGCTTTTTTGGGTTTTAGGGGACGTTGGGGCTTTGGTGTCTTGTTGGACCTAGGGCTTGTAGTGGGTTTTTAGGGCTTCGTGAGGCTTAGGATTCAGGACAGAGGGAGCGATTTAAGGCCCTGCAAGAACCTAACCCTAAACTGTGGTGTAGGTTTGGGGGCCCGATAAAAATGACGGCTTTTTTGGCTTGTAAAGCATTATACAACTACAAGTGGACTAAGGGTAATGACAACTAAAAATAGGGTAGTAGATGCAAAACATGTTCAAGCCTACCCCTGTACAACGTGCACCGCATGTTCCGACCACTATAACGCCAAGAAACTAACCGCAAAAAAACATGCCAGGGTCATGCCCAAACCTCCCAACCCCGAAACAAGTGCACCGTTTGCACGGTCCAGGGTTAAGGGGCCGGTTTAGGGTTTAGGGTTTAGGGTTTAGGGTTTAGGGTTTAGGGTTTAGTTAAGGGGTTACTTAGGGCTTTGAATTTTGCGGTTAAGCTGGAAGGGTGGCTTCGCGGTTACGATGGTTTCGGTTGCCGCCCTAGCCCTGGAGCGGGCCCTACCCCACCCCGCCCCTACTCCGATAAGTATACCAGTTGCAGCCCTAAGTGAGGACATGATGCACTCTAACTTGGGTTGCACATCTCCCAAACAGTCGCTGAGGCGGCGGCGGCCCCAATTTGCAGCGACTCGCCCTGGCTATAAACAGTCTTGATGGGAATGGCCTATAACAAGAACACTCAGGCTCGCAATGCTGCACTGTATCTACTTATGATTGTAAGTAGCGAGTGTTCGCTGTATTGTAACAGCCGTTATGGTGACGTTCTTTCCGTCCCGTGCGACGTCGAGGCGCGAGGCCACCGTCCGCGATCGTTCCCTGCCCGAAGCCTGATAAATATTGCGCAACAAGAACTCTGAAACTACGAGGGCCTATTGGGCCATATTCCTATAAATCCTGAGCTAGGGGCTTAGGGCACTGCAAAACTAGTTGGGGTCTTCACGGACTCCGCCCTTCAAAGGCTTTGTAGGGCTTCAGGTCTTAGGGTTTGGGGTTCAGAAATCCACGAGAGACCGCTTGCCTTTCTTGGGCCTCGGCGTTCTCAAGCCTATAGGTTGGAGGACTCAACAAAATACTGCAAGAATGGGCTGGCTACGAAAAAGCCCAGAGTTTAAAACCCTGCACCTATAGACCCCAAGCCCTCAAACCAGAACGAAACCCTTAGCTTTCAACTCTAGAAACACCGACCCCCAAGCCTTTCGCCGCGAATCCGTCGAACTCCCGAATGCGTAACCCTAAGGATCCATGTAATCTAGGGGCGTAAATAATTAGAACAGGGGTTAGGGCGGGTGATTATAGTATAATGATATAGGGACCAAAAGGGAGTCCCATTAAACCCTAAACCCTAAACCCTAAACTCTAAGTCTCCTGCTAACCAACAGTAAGAAGAGGGCTGCGCCTTGTTGCCACTGACCCAGGGGCTGCTAAAGAGCGAGACGTAGAGGCCCAGGAATGCCTTGGCAGAGCCCTACAAGCCCTAAACCCTAGCCCTAAACCGTAAACCCTAAACCCTAGCCCCTAGACCCTAGACCCTAAACCCTAAACCCTAAACCCTAAACCCCTAGACGTGGGCCTAACCCGTAAACCCCAAAGCCAGGAGAGCGCTATAGTTTCCCCTGTCGGCCACTCTTCCAAGTTCCTCCATATTGCGTTCCTTGAATCGCCATCAAACTCTATACTCGGCGCCCGGCCCTAAATCCTAAACCCCAACCTCAAACCGACAAATCCCTAAACACCCTAAACACCCTAAAAACCCCAAACACCCTAAACACCCCAAACACCCCAAACACCCCAAACAACCCAAACAACCCAAACACCCTAAACACCCTAAACACCCTAAACACCACAAACACCACAAACACCCTAAACACCCTAAACACCCTAAACACCCTAAAAACCCTAAACACCCTAAACACCCTAAACCCGAAAGACTCTAAGTTAAACCCTAAACCCTAAACCCCTCACCCTAAACCCTAAACCCTAAACCCTGAACCGCAACTGTCGGCTTGGTTTTGGGGATGCCTGCCTCCATCACCAGCAGCACCGAGATGCAGAGGCCCACAAGCATGCACCAGACCTTGGCGGGGCACAGGGCTGCGATGTTTAGGGAATCTGTGGGTTTAGGGTTTAGGGTTTCGGGTTTAGGGTTTGGGGTTTGGGGTTTAGGGTTTGGGGTTTAGGGTTTGGTGTTTAGGGTGTAGGGTTTAGGGTTTAGGGTTTACGGTTTAGGGTTTAGGGTTTGGGGTTGGAGGTTTTAGGGTTTGGGGTTGCGGGTCAGGGTTTAGGCATGACAACAACTCAAAACTCAAGATTTTTCATGAAACAAAAAGGCATACGAACTGATGCGTAATAAGTTTGAAGAGGGCCGCGTCTATTTCAGGGCCAGGGTGCGGAATACTGTTAGTAAAAATTGTTCCGACCGCCATCAAACCCCTAAACCCTAAAGCTCTTAAACCCCAAAACCCCAATCCCTAAACCCTAAACCCTTAAACCTTAAAGCCCTTACACCCTAAACCCTAAATATTAGGCCCTGAGAGGGTGCCTTGATCGCTACCCGATGGCTCTTTTTGCATCCTGGACACCCCCACCCCCCGCCCCCACACCTCAAACCAGCACCACCCCCAGACCTAGCTAGGTTTAGGGTTTAGGGTTTATAAGGGTTAAGGGTTTAGGGTTTAGGGTTTGGGGTTTAGGGTTTAGGGCTCAGGGCTTCGGGTTGAGGATTTCCTTCACCCCCTAAACCCTAAACCCTAAAGGGCCCGGGCGTGGTAGATGCGCAACGCCAGCCAGGCAGGGGAGCGTTCGAGGCGGAACTGAGCCTGTTGTGGGTTTAGGGTTTGGGGTTTAGGGTTTGGGGGTTTTAGGGTTTTAGGGTTTAGGGTGGGGAGGATAGGGGTTTAGGGTGTGGAGTTTAGGGTTTGGGGTTTGGGGCTTGGGGTTTAGGATTTAGGGTCTTTGGGTGTAGTTATAAGGGCCCTCCCTAATTAATCCTGCAAGGGCCTGGGGTATGGGGTCAACCCTAATAACCAAAATTAGCGTAAAACATCTAAAGTTAAACCCCAAACCCTATACCACAAAGCCCGACTATAAACCCTTGCAGTACACTCTAAGAGACCGAAAAGTCCGCACCCGAAACCGTCAAACCCTGAACTTGAAACCCTCAAAGCATTGCAAGCCCCAAGATCTCAGACCCTACCCAAACCACCAGCTTCTTTAATCAACAGCCCTAAACCCTAAACCCTAAACCCTAGACCCTAGACCCTAGACCCTAGACCCTAAACCTAAACCCTAAACCCTAAACCCTAAACCCTAGCCCCCCAAAACCCTAAGCCACAACTGGTCTCCGCTGCCTCCCTCGAAGCCTGGCTGCACGAGCGACCTGGTCACAGTGTGTTTTTTTTTTGGATTTGGGAGTTGTAGGGTTTAGGGTTTAGGGTTTAGGGTTTAGGGTTTGGGGTTTGGGGTTTGGGGTTTGGGGTTTGGGGTTTGGGGTTTGGGGTTTAGGGTTCAGCGGAAGTTGGGGGGCTTTTAGGCTTTCAGAGGTGATTAGAGTTTAGGGACTTTAGGGCTTCCGAGCACCTTAGCGCTCAGGGCTTTGGATTCAACATCTGCTTTGTGGCCACTTGAACTCTTGACTGCCACTCCCTGCTGTCACGCCGAGCTCCACCATCAACCCTAAACCCTAAACCCTAAACCCTAAACCCTAAACCCTACACCCTAAACCCTAAACCCTAAACCCTAAGCACCCCAACAACGAGGACCGTGGGGCACCATGAGATCCCCTGCCCCCTGTGTGGGAAGACGCCGCGGCGCCGTGGAGCCTACACCGTAAGCCCTTGCACACTACTCTATTCAACCTTGGGTTATGCTTTAGTTTAGGGTTTAGGGTTAAGGGTTTAGGGTAAGGGGTTGAGGGTTTGGGGTCTAGGCTTTAGGGTTTAGGGTTTAGGGCTTATAAGGTTTAGGGTTTATATCTCCATTTCCTCGAACCATTGATCGAAGCACCCCGGGAATCACCTCGCCCTAAACCGTCCATTTCAACCTTTGTGTACTTAGACTCTAAACCCCGAAACCCTAAACCCTAGCCCTAACCCTAAACCCTCCCTTACCCTCTTTAAAGGGTTCTGAACTCTGGGACCTTGGGTTTTATAGGGTATGTAGGGGGTCCACTTTTCGGGGTCCCCTGTGACTGCAATGGAAAGAATTGAACTCTCGACCCCCCCACAACTGAACCAGGAGACCCAAGGCCAAACCCCCTCTGACCCGAGGATTACAATTCATCAGGCGGTGCCTTCCGGCGCTTCGCCGTTTGGCTGATCCAGATAGTGCCCGAGCAACGCAATGAAAAGATCCCTCTTCCATGCATCCATATTCAGGGACCTTGAAAACGTCCAGCTCTTCCAACATCTGAGGCTCAGGCCCGTCATATGGCCACGTGTCCTACCTGGCCCGGCGAAACCCCACCGCGGCTGCCTTGGCGTTGGAGCAGACTTGCCGTTGCTCCTCCTGCACCGCCGCACGTTCCGCATCCGCCATATCCTGGAATCTTCCCAGATGCTTCGGTCAATGCCTTCCATGTGGCGCTTGCACCAGCCATTCTCGACTTCGGCTCCGGGTCTGAGCTTCCGCCCTCCACTCGTCATGAAAGAAGTGCCAGTGCCGATCTTTTGGACGTGACGTGTGTAAAAAGGAATATCAGCCATACAAAAAAACCCTCTAAGGCCCTGAGCCCCAAGGGAGCTGGAACGTGAACCCTAAACCCTACACCCTAAAATTCTTTACCCTTTACCCTAAGCGCCAAACCCTAAACCCTAAACCCTAAACCCTAAACCCTAAACCCTAAACCCTAAACCCTAAACCCTAAACCCTAAACCCTAAACCCTAAACCCTAAACCCTAAACTGCAGGAATCTCGGCCTTGCAGCCACACCGGCCGGAGCCGAGACGACTCCTCGGCCAGGACGGAGCCTGTCCTTGCGGATAATTGAGCATTGTGGGAGTTTTGGGTTTTGGGGTTTAGGGTTTAGGGCTAGGGTTTAGGGCTAGGGTTTAGGGTTTAGGGTTCAGGGTTTAGGGTTTCGGAGGGCTTCTGCAGGGCTTGCATAGGACTTATGGTTTGAGTGTTGTTTTTTATTTTTTCGCGGCTTAGACACGTATTCTCGAAGGGAACCCGCTACACCCTAACTCGGAACCCTATAAACCTCAACCCTCTAACCCTCTAACCCTATAACCCTACACGTCAGAACCCGAACCCTAAACCCCCTTTTACCCTATAACCCTATAGCCCGAAGTCCCTAAACCATGTACGGCCCATGTACAGGATTAGCTGTCACACAAACTCAACTGCAGTTTTCCAACTGTAGTTTTCCAGCTCGAAGAGGGTCTAATTGAGGTTGGGGTGGTAGGATTTAGGGTGATAGGGTTTAGGGGTTTAGGGTTTTGGGTTTAGTAAACCCTGATCCCTTACAGGGGGAGTGGGGGAGGGGTAGAAGGTACCGAATACCCTCGAACCACGAGCTTCAAACTGCCTGGATGGGGTTTAGAGTTCAGGGTTTAGTTAGTTCCTTTAGGGTTTAGGGCTGTTGTTCTAGATCAGGCACCTTTTTGGGCACCCTAACCTACACCCTAACCTACAACTGGGATATGTACAGTCCAACTGCATCAGGGACATCCACGAGAGGGATTGTGGTTTAGAACAGGCACCCCACCAAGCCCGAACAACCCTAAAACCATGACTGAAACCCTAATAAAGCTCTAAACTTCCCCTATAAAACCCTAAAACCCCTAAAACCCTAAAACCCTACAACCCTGCAACCCTACAACCCTACAACCCTACAACCCTACAACCCTAAAACCCTAAAACCCTCAAAACCCTAAAACTCTAAAAACCCGAACAAAACCCAAACAAACCCTAAAACCCGAAAACAAACCTTCTGAAACCTTGACGTTTCAGCTGCCAAGTCCTTTCGGGGGAGCCGTGGGGTTCCATCATGATGCGAAGACCTGTTCAGTGGATGGGGGAGGCCAATCAACCCTGTCCTTGGAGGTTCACGGTACTTATAGTACTTATTGACCAGCTATGACTGTACTTGTAACCCGCTTAGAAGCCCCTTAAGTGCCCTAATATGGTTAGAAAGTACAGTTCTCTAAGTAGAGGTAGAACTGATTATGAACCTCCAAGTAACCACTATCACTATACTAGGCCCAAGAGCAACCTAGAAACAACAAAGGGTGCCCTTGTTGGTTTGAAAGGGCCTCGTAAAAAAATGGGGAAAACAGGGAATACAGGCCTACTCGAGGTCCTAGTCTATGGGCATTTCCCGCATAGGGCATAGGGCCCCCCAAAATGCCAGAGTCCTGATATTACAGGAACCCCCTCCCCCCCCCAAAGAACGGCACTCCTATTCCGGAACCCTTAACCCGAACCTTCAACCCCCCCCCCCCCCCCCCATGCAGCCCTCACCCTAAGCCCTAAGCCCTAAACCCTAAAACCCTAAACCCCCCTAAACCCAAACCCCAAACCCCAAACCCTAAACCCTAAACCCCTAAACCCTAAACCCGGGAAACGAAAAGGAAAGTCGGCCTTCAGCGACTCTGGCAGTGAACTTGCATGGAGCTGCGCTGGCGACTCTGCCGTCTTGCTTAGCTTGGCTTGGGGTTAGGTGCTGTTAGGGTTTCGGGTTTCGGGTTTAGTGTTTAGGGCTGGGCTTAGGGCTTAGGGCTTAGGGTTTAGGGTTTCGTGTTTAGGGTTTAGAGTTTAGGGTTCAGGCTGTAGGCTGTAGGGTTTCGGGTATAGGGTTTAGGGTTTGGGGTTTAGGGGCTAGGGGCTATGGGTTAGGTGTTGGGTTAGGGTTGAAATTACTTAGGCTCCGTTACAGTGGATGTTGTTTAAGAAGCAACAACAACACAGGGCCCTGAGAGAATAAGGACTTGAGGAGGCTAGTGCCTGACGCCTCCTCACCCGAAACGCTAAACCTCGAGGCGCAAAAGGTGTTAAACTTCTTCTAGTTTCTGAGCCCGAAGCGAGGCGCGTGTAGCCGGAGCACTTCAACAGGCAGTACTTGATGGCCCCGGAACCCCTAAATCCCCCAAAAAACCTTGAGACTCCTAAACCCCTAACCCCTAAACCCCTAGAAACCTTTAGACCCCTAAACCCCTAAACGCCTAAACCCTTAACCCCTAAACCCTCAACAGAAACCCTAACTATATCCCGAAACCAGGCGAAAACCCTAAGCCGCCTGCCTCCAATTACCCCCTTATAGGGGCGTACCTTACTGAGGGTGTTTTGGACCTAGGCTTTAGGGTTCAGGGTTTAGAGTCTCAACGTGCGCCTTACTGAGGGCTCTTCGGGCAACATCCTCAACTTACTTCTCCAATACCCTTGGAAAAAATAAGTGGAACTTCCTTCTTCCAATAATCATGGGTGCCTTAGTTCCCCTCATAATTGAGGCAACTTAGGGAAAATGGAGCGTAACTAAGGTTATTTCAGGGGGAACCTAGGAAGGGGGGGGGGGGGTAGTATAGAGAGGGGTAGTAGGGGAACTCATGGTATAAAGTAAGGAAACCCCAGAAGTTGAAAGTTCTACCAGCGGTTTAGGGTTTAGGGTTTAGGGTTGGTCGCAACCCTAACCCTGAACCCTGAACCCTAAACCCTAAACCCTAGCTCGAACGCCTGCCAAGAAGTGCCTAGGCCCATCCTGAATGGTACATGCTTAAGCCGTAGGGGAAGCAAACTCCGTCACAAACGGAATCAAACAAATTCAGGCTCAGGTCTACAGTCACTTTCTCTTAACGTAGCTTTTGGGGTTTAGGGCTTATCCCTAAACCCTAAACCCTAAACCCTGAAACCCTGAACCCTAAACCCTAGACCCTAATCCCCTATACCCAGACCCTCGGATGGGAGGGAAGCTTGGAAGACCTCTGCATCGTGGCCCTTGGAACGCCTTGGGCGGGAGCTTGGTTCAGGGCCGCGTAGAGGGCTCGAAACGGTCTCAAGGTATCCGGAATAATCCCCCTCCCCCCAAATAACCCCCCCCCCCCGCTACCCCCTATGTTAAAAATCCCCCCCCCCCCCCCACACATACTCTAATATGACTACAATGGCAAGGGGCGGGGGGGGGGAATAATATTAGGGGGAGGGGATTGGTAGGGAGTTCGGGTTCAGGCCTTGCAGGCTTCAGAGTTGCGGTTAAGGGCTTAAGTGGGCTTTAGGGTTCTTGTTTCGGGCGTTTAAGGCTTATAGGGCTTCAAGGCTTAGGGTTTAGGATTTGTGGTCTTGCTGGAAGATGGGTTCTGAGTTTCTGCTGTAAAGACCTGCTTTCAACGGATGCTTGCTTGCATGGTAAGTCAACCGCACCTCACCTCTAAGAAATCTCTCATGGAACTTAAACCCTACACACCACGTCCAAAACCGTAAAAAACCGTAAGCGCCCTAAACCCTACCGGCCTTCTTCCGGAGTAGGTGTGGGGGGGGCAGGGGCTTTCGGAACCGGTGCTGATGAATTGATTGCGGCAGATGAGGGCCTTTGTAGGGTCTAGAATTTAGGGTTATAGGGTTTAGGGTCCCTAAACCCTAAACCCTAAACCCTAAACCCTAAACCCTAAACCCTAAACCCTAAACCCTAAACCCTAAACCCTAAACCCTAAACCCTAAACCCTAAACCCTAAACCCTAAACCCTAAACCGTTTAGGAGTTACGGTTTGGGGGAGTCCTCTTCGGCAGAGGATGGCGCTGGGGTCCTCTTCGACCCCGGACCAAGCACAGATTGCAGGGTTTTAGGGTTTTAGGGTTTTAGGGTTTTAGGGTTTTAGGGTTTTAGGGTTTTAGGGGTTTAGGGTTTTGGGGTTTTAGGGCTTCGGGTTTAGGGCGCGCTTCAACAGCTTGTCCATGATATGGGGCTTTCCTGACATGGGGGTACCGGGGGTACCGTTTTGGGGGTCCCTCTAAAGGGATTCTATTCTATTTGGGGTATACAAGGGGTACCCGCTCTTACACACCCAAAACCCTAGCATACCCTTCACACGGGTCAGGGTTCAGGGTTCAGGGTTCAGGGTTTAGGGTTTAGGGTTTAGGGTTTAGGGTTTAAGGGAGTTGGCCCTGAGCACCTTGAAGCCTCACTCCCGCAAACCTCGTGAGCCCCGGATAAAGTTCCCAGTACCCCTTGACCCCCAGACCGTGCCTGCCTAAACCCTAAACCCTAAACCCTAAACCCTAAACCCTAAACCCTAAACCCTAAACCCTAAACCCTAAACATATAAAAGCAACCCCATGACACTCGATCCCCAAGTGGCAAGAAAACGTTCTAACCCTAAACTCTACATACCTCTAACCCCCAGAACCCCTGCAAATCCTCAAACCCGTGTCTGCTGAACCCCTCAGCCCTAAATCCTAAACCCTAAACCCTAAACCCCTACAAACCCTAAACCCTATAATCCCTAAACCCCTAAACCCTATAAACCCTATAAACCCTATAAACCCTATAAACCCTATAAACCCTATAAACCCTATAAACCCTGAACCCTAAACCCTATAAACCCTATAAACCCTATAAACCCTACAACCCCCAAAATCCCAAACTCGATCTGAGGTTGCGGGCATGCTCTGGGACCTGGCACTTTCTTGGTGCAAGTTTATTGGGGGGGTTATTGGGGATTTACAGGGTGGTCATAGGGGGGTGCATAGGGGGTTTATAGGGGGGGTTTTGGGGGGTTGTAGGGTTTAGGGGTTGTAGGGTTGTAGGGTTGTCGGTTGTAGGGTTTAGGGGTTTTACCCGGGACCCTTATGCCCACAGTTTAGCAGTAAGTACCCCCTATTTAGTAGGTGTAGCCCTTAAACCCGCCGGATAATAGGGTCCAAGGTAGGATTTAGGGTTTAGGTTACGGCTTCGGTTCTTTGGGGAGTTCGGGTTTGAGGCATAGTCTCTGCAGGATTAGGGTTTTCCAAGGGGTTTGGGTTTCAAGGGTTGGGGGTTTGGGGGCATCGGGGGTTATTAACCCTAAACCCTAAACCCTGAACCAGGTTTAACAGGCTTTCAGGTCGAGGGTAGAGTTTAGACGTTACATGGCGACATAGAGAAGGACCGCTCTTGGGTCATTCGTAGGCATATCGGGAGAGCAGCAGGGTTTAGAGTTGTTTACAGGGTTTAGGGTTTGAGGGGTCAAGGGTTTTGGGATAATTGTTTAGGGGTTCGCGGCTCAGGGTCGGGGACTTGGGATTGGAGCCAACTCGTCCTACGCGAAATGGAGACTTTCTACTTCTTTCTGCTCTCCTCCATTCCTTTCTCCTTCCCAGCCTGTCTCTGTCTCTCTCTCTCTCTCTCTCTCTCTTTCTCTCTCTTTTTCTTTCTCTTTTTCTTTCTGGCTCTCTCTCTCTCTCTCGCTCTACAATGTCTCTCTATCTCTTTCTATCTACGGAAAAAGAAGCCGTGTCGTTGACAGTAAGGGTCAAGCTCTCCGTCTCCATCCCTCTGCTTGATAGCCTCATCCTTTCCTTTGTCCTTTCCTTTACCCTGGCCTTTTGCTTCCAAATATGCCTGCAACCAGATGCAGCACTCGTCCAAATCTTAGAGGGCACACATACTGAGCAGGTCCTCCAAATCTTGAATGCGCACCCTGGCTTGGGCCAGCAGCATCTGATCTTGTCCCAATTCATGAGTCTGCTGTGTTAGCACCGCCCCTGCTTGCTGCAGTTGCTTCTCCGCCCGTGCTTGCAGCTGCAGGGCTTGCTGCAGCTGCACCTGTGTTTGCTGCAGCTCATTCTGCAGCTGATGCCCTTCCGGATCCGGACCCGGGGGGTGTCATGGCCTTGGCAGAGTTCTCACCTCTGCTGCCGTACTCAATCCCAGGACAGCAGCAGAAGGCCCGAGATTCTTTGAGTAGGGTTTAGGTTTAGGGTACCATAAGGGTCCATGCACCCAAAAAAAGTATATACTTGGGCCCTAAAGCTACTACATGGGAACACCTTTAAGGCCCAAGTAGATACTATATGGGACATGGACTTAGGGGTAGGGTTTAGGGCTTGCCCCAAGAAGGCCACCCTAAAGCCTAAAGCCTAAAGCCTAAAGCCTAAAGCCTAAAGCCTAAAGCCTAAAGCCTAAAGCCTAAAGCCTAAAGCCTAAAGCCTAAAGCCTAAAGCCTAAAGCCTAAAGCCCAAACCCTAAACCCTAAACCCAAGAAGGCCAAAGGGCCCTAAGGGTGCAGACTGGACATGTGCACGGGCTCACCGTAGAACTCGGGAGCGAGGTCGGCATCGATTGGAGACAGGTTCAGGCTTTTACCACCCTAAAGCCTAACCCTAAACCCTAAACCCTAAACCCTAAACCCTAAACCCTAAACCCTAAACCCTAAACCCTAAACCCTAAACCCTAAACCCTAAACCCTAAACCCTAAACCCTAAACCCTAAACCCTAAACCCCCTAAACCCTAAACCCCCCCCCCCCCCCCCCCCCCCCAACAAAAAAAACGTAAGCTGCCCTCAGAGACCGATAGCTCCGAAAGACCCCCCCCCCCCCAAAGAAACCTAAGCCCTAAACCTTCAACCCAAAACCCTAAACCTTCAACCCAATTCTCATAACCCTAAATCCTACACCTCCGCCAATCCTAAGCACATAGGGACTGCGAGGGCTTTGCAAGGCCTCACAGTATGGGTCTAGGGTTTAGGGTTTAGGGTTTAGGGTTTAGGGTTTAGGGTTTGAGGTACATTCGAAGGGCTTTGGATGAGGCCCGCCAAGATACGTTGGAACCAGGTTTAGGTTTAGGGTCGGGCTGGGATAACGATCAGGAAAGCGCGGGCAAAACTCTTAAAGCCCTACCTTAAACCCTAAAACCCTACCGAGTTTGGGGTTCAAGGGTCATGGTTCCTTCAAAAGCTAAAGTTTTGCGGGCTTTTGGGTGACAAACGGACACCCACTGACCTCTTCCGAGGCGTGTTGTTCACACTTCGTACTTGTCCCTGGGATGCCTGGTGGGTGAGGGTTTAGGGTTTAGGGTTTAGGGTTTAGGGTTTAGGGTTTAGGGTTTAGGGTTTAGGGTTTAGGGTTTAGGGTTTAGGGTTTAGGGTTTAAGGTTTAGGGTTTAGGGTTTAGGGTTTAGGGGTTTAGGGTTTAGGGTTTAGGGTTTAGGGTTTTGGGGTTTAGGGTTTAGGGTTGGGGCTTCTGAAGTTTGACAGTTTGGATCTTGGCTTCCCCTCGACCATAGGAAAAAGACCGGAGTCTAAGCAGAACTTGAACCGTCAGGGTTCCACACCCTTCCGGATGTGACTCAAATGCCTTGCTTCAAGATGAACAGGCTGCATGACAACGTGACAAGACAACCAAACCCCTACACTGACTAGCCTTGCCCAGACAATGTGGATCAAACAAGCCTCTCTGGTAAACCATGCGCAACGCCGAACTGACACAGCAACCTTTCAGCACCAAGTCCCTTGCATCAGCAGTCTGGAAATGAAAGTCGAAAACATGTGTACAACGAATTGCTTAAGAACTCCCCCAAACAAGTATATATTCTTCCTTATAAGGGCAATATAGAGGATTTTTATCTAATTTGTTTATTCGTAGGGGGGTTCTTAAGCAAATTAGTGTATCGCATGGGTATACTACTGCTTCTGATCGGGCAGAATGATATATAACTTCCGCGGTGCCTGCTACGCTTGGGATATCGTACCTGAAACATAGGCAGAATCTTAACGGATGGGACAGTCTGTCTGGTCGTGCTGCCCACCGAGTAGTCTTCTCAAGTGGCTGGAAGAAAGGCGAAGTCCTCTAGTTGCAAATAGAAATACAGGGGGCCCCCTAAGTTGCACGCGAAGTCCCTCCAACAGACTTCGAAAAGGGTAGAGTTTTTTGGGTCTTAGGCTCCAAAACCCTTCCAAAAAACCCCAAAACAGAAAACTCAGCCTTCAGCCGACAAATCCCTAAATTCCCCTGAATCGGCAGAAGCCCACACCAAGAACTACCAGCGGTTTAGGGTTTAGGGTTTAGGGTTTCGGGTTTAGGGTTTACGGTCTAGGGTTTAGGGTTTCGGCCTTACAAACCCTACAATTACGCTCTGACATCCCCGGTGAGCCCTATACACCATACGATAAGGACACGCGGGTCAGTTCTCACAATTATAGTGGCCGGCTAAAAATAATACCCCAAAAAAACCCTAATTTAGAGAAGTGACCATACAAGCCTTGTAAACCCAGCAAGAAGCCCAAACTCAACAAAGCACTGTAAGCCCTGCGAGAAACAAAAAACCTAAAACCCTCTAAGCCTTACACAAAATCCAGCCGCATAAATCCTGCAATAAACCATGTAAGCCTTAAAGCCCCTGCCTCCTGGTGCTTCAGCGCGTCCGAGGCTGATAGCCTGGCTCGCGACCCCGAGCTCTTAGGGTTTACAATAGGGTTTAGGGTTTAGGTTTCTTTTTTTGGTGGGGGGAGGGCTCGGCATAAGCTTTGCGCCCTGCAACCATTCTTCGGGCGCCTTCGAGTGTTAGGATACTACCGGGAAATTTGCATAAGTAGAAGCTTCTAGGTAAGTCTCACGGGGGTCTAGAGAGGCGTGGGAGAGGTTAGGGTTCCGAGCTAACCCCGAACTCTGTGATCATGCTCTAATCAGGGTTTAGGCTCTGTAGGGTGTGTCTGGCTTTGCACAGCCTCGACCCTTGCATTGGGGCATTTTGGGGTTCGTAAGGGACGGGTTCATGGGGGGGTAAGTTGCCTAGGGAGCCTTGGGGAAGCTTAGGGAGCCATAAAGCGTAGTGGGGAGTAGTAGGGAACCTTGGGATACCCCAAACCCTAAACCCTAAACCCTAAACCCTAAACCCTGAACCCTGAACCCTGAACCCCAAACCCTAAACCCTATACCCCCCTTGAACCCCCTTAAGAACACCATAAGGGTAGGAAGATAGATGGGCCAGTCTTCTTGGCAGTTCGGCGCGTCCGTGTAAGCCCCAAGCCCGCAGACGTGCGCATGGGTCTGCCCTTCGCCCTCCAAGGGGGCTTAGGGTTTAGGGTTTAGGGTTTAAGGGTTTAAGGGTTTGGGGTTTAGGGTTTAGGGTTAGGGTTAGGACCCGCAAAACATCCAAAAGCTGTATCTAATGCTCACAACCCGAAAACCTCTCTACCCCTTCTAAACCCGAAGCTTTGGACCCTCCCCAAAAAAGCCCCTCAACATTTCGATCAACCCTAAACCCTAAACCCTAAACCCTAAACCCTAAACCCTAAACCCTAAACCCCCAAAAAAGCCGCAAGCTCGTCTGGGGCCACTCGAGAGTTTCGAGCATTGGCACTCGGCCCTCGGCCGCATCGACCACGACATCCTGCAGAGGGTCTTAGGGCTCTTGGGGGGCTGTTGGTGTGTTTAGGGTTTAGGGTTTAGGGTTTAGGGTTTAGGGTTTAGGGTTGAGGGTTGAGGGTTTAGGGTTTAGGGTTTAGGGCTTAGGGTTTAGGGTCTTAGGGCTCTTGGGGGGCTGTTGGTGTGTTTAGGGTTTAGGGTTTAGGGCTTAGGGCTTAGGGTTTAGGGTCTTAGGGCTCTTGGGGGGCTGTTGGTGTGTTTAGGGTTTAGGGTTTAGGGTTTAGGGCTTAGGGCTTAGGGTTTAGGGTTTAGGGTCTTAGGGCTCTTGGGGGGCTGTTGGTGTGTTT